>JAHWFP010254402.1:0-31661 GCA_023313725.1 Lithobius niger
GTGTCGTGTTTTGGTAATGCAGTAATTAAATTGTTATATCGGATGTACGTAACGTATTCTTGCCGCAGTTCTTGTGTTTAGTTATTGTGTAAGTGATTCAAAAGTCAAACATGCATGTCAAAATGGATGTAATTGCCCTTTAAAGGTACATGCATCCCTGTTGGCTTTCCTGTACGACTCAGCTTGGCAACATTAGTTCAAACGTATGTAAGCGTTGCCAACACAGTCACTTTCTTGTTTTTTCTTTCGTACGAGATGATTTTGCGACATTAACTGTAACCTGTGTAAATGTTGCAAACGCTATTCTCAATGGGTCGCACGACATACCGGAAGGATTTATTCCCCTTTAATTCAAGTGGTGACCTTAGGTTTATCAACCATTTGATTATGTTTTATTAATAATCGGTATGAAGTAGGGCTAGAGAACGTCTCATCCTGTGCTGGTGTCAGCTTGTTTGTTTGTCTGTGTCCACGATAACATTTGAAACAATTGTCCGATTCGTGTTAAATTTTCCACAGCGCTCATTCCATGCTCTATTTGTGGAGTTATGTTCATAAATTAATGAAACTGGGCAAGGAGTTTCGGGGATTTTGACTTTCACAAATCAGAAATAATAATACATCGTGAACACAACAATGGGCATAATCAGTTAATCATAAATTAATGTTACAACTTTGACATATAAAAGAACAACTACAAGGACACGCCCCACCTTTGTGTTTGGTTGAAAACCACTGGCACACAAATTCAACCCATACACCAACCGCATCAGTGTTGACGGCCTTTTTTCCCAGTGCAGGGAGGGAGGTGGCGGCACGCTATCCCTGGAAATCTAACTTCAGCTCACAAAGGGAAGAGCTAAATGAAGTGGTCGCTGGCACATAAACTGGCCTTGTGACGACAGTATTAATAGTGATAGAATGAAAAATTCCTAAAAGTTTTTAATGGCATTTTTTTAGTTTGTTTTTTTTGTTTTATGACATTGTAAAACGCCGGTATTTCTGTTACAATGTAACAGTTGGCCAAGACTGTATGTAGTACAACATCTGCACCACGAAACCCAATATTCTGCCACATACCTTGAAAAGCAGCTGCTGGACATTTCCATTCTGGTAGACTTAAAATGGCAAATGTTGGAATTAAAAGGGAAAAAGTCCCTCCTTGGATAATAGGCAGCCTGAAACGTGAAATAAAGTACCTCGTAAATAGTATTTTATATGACACTTTTTTAAAAGCATCATGCAATTCTATTTAAAAAGCTTAAATCTATAAGAATGTATTTTTGAGGCAGGGTCAGCAGTTTTTCCAGCATGGTGTGCATGACAATCCATAACTCGGGCTATATCATACGCTAGTAACGGAAACAAAAAGAGGGAAGATTTCAAAAATCTTTTTAGGGGGTCCCTTAGGACGGGTCATCAGAGCACTGTCCTGCAGCTACTTTTGCTTCTGCTTGAAGTACACTGATTAGAGCTTGATCAATTCCTGGAAAAGGCTTCTAGTCATAGCTAAGTCCCTAGTAACCTACTGATCAGATTAGTGCTAAATGGCATGGCACTTCCCAGCTCTTCCAGCATTTACGGCCTCACTTGATCAAGGAACCACTGGAATTTTTGTTTGATACTGTGAACGGAGGTTTCATACCTACCGTAAAAGACATTCAGCCGCTTCAGTTAGCAGGTGCACGATTTAGGTAAAGAGGGGCCCTCGCAACTCACTTTTTCGTAGGTGCATTCATGGTTCTTGTGAAAGGTGGCACGATCAGGGGAAATTTTTGGGTTAATTAAAAGCATCAAGAAATCAATAGGACGGAATTAAATTAGGCATCAAGAGTGCAAAAATGACAACACCAGTTCTGTTTTTGGGCCTTATTTTTAAAATTAGTTTAATGGGTAAAACCCAAATCTCAGCCAAACTGTGGTGGCTTGTAGCTTTGCTGTAGCAAACACTGTCCACCTGAAATTTGGCTTAATTATTCATATTTTACGGTTTGGTGGGCCTTCTATGAATTCTTTCAAATATTATCCATCCCGTTGTAGTCCCCAGGGACTGAGTGAAAGCCATTGCAACACTTCCATCCCCAGACGTTACCACAGGAGTATATTTACTAGTCTATTTCTATGCAGCTTCGCTTCTATTCACTTTCTGATATGTTACCTATTAGCGGATTTTTTAATTTGTTGCAGTGGCGAATGCAGTGGTTAGGCAAGGAGGGGTCCATCCCTCACGAGGGTCCCGTTTTGGCTGCAACACAACTGCTGTTAATAATCACGCCGACTGCGGATTGTGTCAGCTGAATTCAGCCCTCATTTTGAATTCCTTTGTTTTTTGGCTTTCCTGCCCCCCCCCCCCCTTCCCCCTCCCCGCCGGGAATAAAAATTCTAGAGTGTGCTCCTGTCATACATTAAATGTTTGTTGAAAATAAAAGTTTCGTTGTGAGGGGGAGCCCAATTAAAATTTTGCGTGGGGGCCCAGCCTAAGTTTGTTACACCACTGGACGAATGCATTTGCTATCCTGCTTGGTTTCTTGGTTAAATGTTATCGAAAATGTCGTTTTGTGCTTTTTATTTGGGTACACGATTGGGCGTTGTTTTGCTCCATTTGCTATTTAATAGTAGGATGATGCGTAACAAGCGAATGATTTTCTGCAACCAGCCATGTTTTGACGGTCAAAGTTCTTGCAAATTATGAAGCATCCTAAATAAAGGGACAGGAAAGAAAGATGTTTCTTCTGTGCTGTAAATAAAATGACTAGAAATCAATCACGGTAGGACAAACTAAACGATTAAGGACGGAAAAGCCAAAGGCTCAACAAGAGTTAACTAAATACAGATGCAAACCTAGTCCAGATAAGTCCAAAAGGCAACGTAAATAGGTATGCAGTTTATTTAACAAACTGAACCACGTGAGGTCTAGTATAACGACTATCGAGCGAAAAAGCAAGTGGTATAGTTAATTCGAAAACGAAGCGTGTGAGGAAAACAGTGTAGTATAACACTGCAACAGCTGCATTGCGTTCGCTACAATAACTCGTTCGTTTTCCTCATGATACAATTTTCCTCAATTACATCACGATGACTTCACAATACTTTGATTTATGTTATGAAGTATTGGCATTTTATTGCCCTAATTAATTCCTTATTTAATTCCAGTCATGTGCTGAACTTTACCTGACTCCAAAGGTTGCTTGAATAAAGGTGATCATCCCTGAGACGAAGATGATGGTGGATGTGAGGTACGCCCGTGCTGGGTCGTCAGGACCGATGCAGAGTGCGGGGGCCAGCACGAAAGGGAGGGTAACTGTGCTTCCTAACATGGTTAAAAATTGCTGAAAATAAATAAACAATATTTATACAAATTTGCCTTCAAACAGAAAACATTTCAGACATACGATTTTTGTTTGTAACTACCCTGTAGTAAGTGCTGTTTCAATATTCATTAAAGCAGTAACGAACGAAGAACAAAAATGTTATGAAGAATTATGAGACAGAAACCCAAACGGAATACGTGTACTTGTTTAACGTAATCGTTCTTCGAGACATGTTGGGTTTCCTGATGCTAGAACGGTGCCGTTTGGGAGTTGGTAAAATTGAGAAAATTCGTACTGTAATTTGGAATATCTTACCAGCCTCCACCTGCCCCCCCCCCTATAACTTTCACATCCGCCACTGAGCACAATATTGAGCCCAAAACTGGTCCCAGTAGGGTGTTTGTCGTTTTTGTGTCTTTACTTACAACCATTTCAACACGTCACGTTGCTGTTCGTTACTTTTGAAGCACATGTAGAATTATTCTTATGGAATACTAGAGGTCGGTCTTGAATTAAGTTTACGGACACATTTCCCGGGACATTTTTGCGGCACTCTTCCCGACGACTTGCCAGATTGATCGACTACTCATGCCTGCCTCCTCTTTCAATGGAGGGAGAATGGGAGAGGGCATTTGCAATGCGGGCGCGAGGAGGGGAGAAGTGATTGTTCGGCCCGACGACTTGTCAGATTGAACCTTTATTGAGTTGATCGACCACTCATGCCTGCTTCCGGTTTCCATGCAGGTAGAGTGGGAGAGTGCAATTTCAATACGGGAGTGAGGAGGGGAGAAGTGGTTTTCCTTTTAGCCTTCCCTTTTGCTTTAGCCTTCACGATTATAATGTAGATAGCCTAGTCGAAAATAGTAGGAGTCTTTTATTTTACGAACTGAGAATTCTGTTGGAGTCAACAGATTCTGCTGTAAAAAAAAAACTCACTAAAAAGTAAACGATTCTTGACTGTAGCGGCCTTTTTCATTAATTTATACATAAGAATTGAGCCAACTTGCTAGGCCTAAAGAATTTGTTCAAGTAAAAATATTGTAAGAGATTGAACTGAAAGGGATAGGCTAAAGAACAACACCGACAATAACAAATATAAAATAACGCTCTTAGTAGTTACACACCCAATGAACATACTTTTTAAAATTTCAGTCTTATTAATGAAGGGACTTGTGCGCACATGATTCCATAAACTTAACTCCTTATGTTTTTGCACTTGGTACGAATTCAAAAAAGATTTTTGGTGGCCACCACCCAAAATCGATGCCTTACAGACCACTCCTTGGATCATTGTTTTAGATTTTTTTTAAAGTTCGAATCGTTGTTTTACTTACCTGAAGTCCTAAAAAGAATGATAAATACCATGGTGGAACGTCTTCTAAGCTGTAGAGTAGTTGAGAGGCAGGCTTATCTTCGGATGTGGTACCCTCTGGTAAGGATAGTGCACTAACTTTGGCTACTGGTGCTTCATGTTTGGAATTATTACAATTCTGCAACTAAACCACAAATAAATCAATATGAAAAAAAATGGTTAATTTTTTAAACAGAAAATGTAATATTCTGACATTTCATTGATTACAATCAAAAATTAAAGTGAAGACTTAAAGGCCTGTTGCCACCAAATTAGCATTGCAAAGCATCTATAGCACGAGCCAGGGCTGTTTGCCGTGATGTCATCATGAGTGAACCACTGACAAACGAGAATAGTGGATCCTTGACCGTCCGAGTAGACTAGCCCAGTCACATGATACGCGCGTCACGCTAAACAGCCTTGGCGCGTGGTTTAGGCCTATCGAGTTCTTTCCCGCAGGGAGCAGAGGAATGCATAAAGCAAAACTTTTAAACGCTACAAACAAGCCACGTGACTCCTTAATTATTGAGTAAAAGTTTGGTACGCCCTCGTGCACCTGGAAACAACTGTAATGATTAACGATAGATGGCGCTATGGAAAAATCTATATATATAATGGGCTTGGGTGGCACTGAGCAAATTCATCATATGTGTGCGTGTGTGTGTGTGTTACAATGTGTGTAACAATCAGTAACAAACGAAATACTGCTTCCATAATGCTGGTTATTATAGCCGAGTTAAATAGTTTCAAGGATGTAGCCTGTAACAATTAGCAAGAGGGCGAGCAGATTCATTGTTGCCACGGTGGCAAAGAAAAACAACGAGTGCCCGATAATGTGAACAATCAGTCACAAAACAAACGAAATATTAACTTCGTCTTCCATTGAAAAAAAAAAAACGTTTACTTCCTTAAGAAAACAAAACAGCAGGGGTTCAGAAGGAGGGGCAGCAGGTATGGGGGGGAATACCGGCCACACAATGGGAAATACGGGTTCCGGCGGTTTGAGAGGGGAAAGGAGTGATCAAGGAGGTGGCTCAATCTGACCATGCAGTGGGAGAATGTGAGGGAGGAGGGCATGAGGATGCGGGGGGGGGGGGGGGGGGCGCCGTTTTCCTCTGATTCCGACCGGTAAAATCGTTTTGTTAGGTATTCGCATTCGCGACGGCGTATGTTATGCCGGGGGTACAGCTAGTTTAAAGAATATCCTCTGGCACCATCTAGTAATACCGTTAATCTTTATAGCTAGTTTCCAGGTTCAAGAAGGCGTACCAAATTTTTACTCAATAATTAAAGAGTCACGTGGCATGTTTGTAACGTTTAAAAGTTTTGCTTTGTGCATTCCTTTGCTTCCTGCGAGAGAGAACTCGATAGGCCTAGATGCCGCAATGCTAATTTGGTGGCAACCGGCCTTTAATGCATGGTGTTCACTTGGTGTAATATCAGGGGCGAATAAATGCAATACACGTTCGCTGGACATGGGAGTATTGTAACTTTCACTTTTAATCTACCGTTTGCACAAGGCAGAAGGTTTCAGCTTCTAGCTCCAGTCTACGTGACTTAGCATCGCTAAAATCTTATTTTATCAAAGCAGTGCTAAGAAGCTTTAACTTCCTGCCTGCCACGTGCCAGAATTGGTGTGGAGTCGGGAGGCAAAACACGCGATTTCTACTCCAGTCGTCCTTGGCTCGATAAACAAAACGCCTTCCTCATTAAGTTCGTCTAAACACATGATCTTGCGAATTGACACGTGCTTGGACTATATTCAGCACATGGGATATGTTTCAAATATATTTATTAGATGAAAGCCTGCACGGCGTAATCTTTAACGTAAGTTTTCCGCAAAAGTAAAAACGGACACTATTTCGACAACTGGCTGTGTGGGGTCGGGACTCAGTACAAACAGTGGAACGTGGGGTAAGACTGTGTTGGCGATCCCTCCTCCTCCTCCTGGTAATCAGTAGGGATGCACCAAATACAAAATTTGCCGAATACCGAATGTACAACCGAATAGTTAAACTGCCAAATACCGAATACCGAATAGGCAGCAAACAATTTACATCTTCGGCCGAATTCTTCGGTCCTATGTCGAATAATGGCCGAATAGGCCGAATACCAAATACTTAACCGTGTCAGAAGACACTCCTCACAAACCGAAAACTAAATGCTTAACTAACGTTCTTACATTAACACAATTCCATAAATACATACTAAAAATATATTCGGCCGAATACCAACAAATCTTAACACTATTCGCCCGAATGTCGAATATCACTATTCGGCCAAAATCAGTATTCGTCCGAATACCGAATATCGTTATTCGGCCAAAATCAATATTCGACGGAATACCAAATACTTGAATTTTTGGCATAATGATAGGTCGAATACCGAATAATTACCGAATATTCGGTACATCCCGATAGTTTGTTCCAGGTTATGTTTGTAAGAAACTGACTGTATGATGTCACGTTTCCTCGTACAAAAGCACGTAGATGTCAAACCTGCAGACTCTGCACAGCTACTGTTAGAGTAAACGATTGGGATATTTACGCGTTTTTGCACTCGCAGTGGAAGGAAACATGGCGATGTACACTACAGTCAGTTTCCTGCAAACATAATGTGGAACAAACTATAGTAATCAGACTAAACACCAAACCACCCAGTGTAATATTTAATCTAAACTTCGGGCACGTCAGCTTCTCCTCGGAAGAAATCTAGAGTGCTATCCAGACAGCTATGATTCTATGCCAGAGCCGCCGCAGAGTTAAGAAAAAAGACTTATTCTGGTCTTCTCATTTTCCTCTCATTAGTGTGCTAGAAAATTTAGAATCATAAAGCCCACGTCAGTTGGATTTTCGTCTTTCGTCTACAGGATTACAGTAAAGTTTAAAGTTTACGTACGCCTTGGAGTATACCAGTCAGGTCTGGTCACCATCGTTGGTGCAGGATATCGATCGACTGGAGGCGGTTCAGCGCCAATTTACGTACGGGTTCCTGGTGTCCGTGAGTACCCACTTAGGGAACGTTTATTCAGGTTGGGGCTGGAGCCGCTGAAGTTGCGCAGACTCTAGGCAGATCTCACTCTGTCCTTTCGTATCCTACGGGGTCTTCTGCCTGTTGATCTTCCATTTCTCAAGGTTTCTTCGGTGGTCCACACCACTGTCTAAAATTAATGGTACTCGGTTCTCATACTGAGTGCAGAAAGCACTTCTTTCCCAATCTATTGGCAAGCCATGGAACTCACTTCTTGGTGATGTGGTTAGGCCCCGTGTGTCAGTAGTTTCCGAATTTTGTTAAGGCGTCAACCTCTCTCTTGTTTTCTTAAACGCACTTATTAGGAATGGCGTCAGTGGCCCTGTGCCCCCTCCTGCCATAATCTTTGCCCTAATGGCAAACGGTCACATTATTAAAGCTCTTCTCAAAGAGAGGACAATTTTCAATATTCTGTTTATATTAATAATGCCTGTCTAGCGAACCTTCGCACGGGTGCCAAGGGAGACACGCCAGACACCTTCTAGTGGCTCACGGCCATCATGCCCACCGAGAGGGTGGCTAGTGGGACTTTTTACCGCAGGCTAACAGCCTAAATGGGCCTTGACCCGTCATTTGCAAAACAAAGTCAAGCCAAACTCCATGAAGAAGGCAAAAAAAAATGCCTCATAATTCTGACACTCCAAAACATTGTATTTTGGGGTTTGCGCCGAATGGATAAAAATATACGGGGGTGGAGGGGGGGGGGGCCTGTACGAATATTATTTAATCCCGAACAAACCTCTTGGCGGCTCTTGTGGCTATGCACAATGACGCGATAAAACGAAAGAATTTTTATCGACACATGTTGAAGTACTAATGGTGGCACAGCAGTGACAGCACTAAGGAACTGCCACTATTCGGTGGCATGTCGAGGCAGCTTGGGACATTTTTTTCTGAAACTTGTGAACTAGCAGCTTAATGTTCGTCCTTACTGTTACAAGGTGTCGATCAATTCCGACCATTGGAGTCAATTTCTCTGAGCTAATAATAATAATAATAGACGGTGTTAGCCAATGAGCTTATAGATTGTTAGGCCCAAGCGGCAGATAAGACAGTTTTTTTTTTTGCCGCATGAGGGAGGAAACCGGAGTACCCGGAGGAAACCCTTATGCAACGGGCGGGAAACAACCGGAGAAAAACCCGTACATATACACTTCTCTTCACCAGGATCGAACCCGGGTCTGTAAGAAGCCAGAGATATACAGCTGGGACCAGGACGCCTATCGAATCTGACGCACCCTGTGCTCGCAATTAGAACCAGTGCTCGCAATTATAACTGTGCACCATTAGCACATAATTTTAGCATACAAAGACATCGCCCAAATAATATTACAAAGTCATGTTTAGGCTACTTACTGTTTACTCATTTGTAAACATAAATCACTTTTAGTGATTTTCAAAAGCGTTCAAAAGTGGTAATAGGTATACTTGGCATGGAACCGAACTGTTCAAGGCCGTTCAGTCAATAATTCCTTACCGGTCTTGAAGAAGCTATCGAGACGACACCGAGTTTGATTTTTTTTTATTTAAATTTATTTCATTTCGTAATTCATATATGAGATGAATTAACCATTGAATAGTACCACCTGAAATATCTAAACGGCCGGAGCTAGAAATTGCTTTAAAGCTGCCTGTTGTTCTTCCCTTCCATGACATCGGCATTCTTTATACGACCCTTTAAGACAATTAAGTCATTTAATTTTATTACGTATTCTTGAATGTCAACTTTAACATTTGCAAACAAAGCCTGCTGTCGACACATTCATTAATGTTAATAGCCTGTAAGTGTCTTCACGGTTGTGTGCAAAACATATCCGGATAAAGAGTAATTCCATACGAAACTAGTTTCTTATCTTAACAAGGATTACATGTATTCTGTCACATGTGTGGTTGCAGACAATAATACATGGAATAAACATTACCAGGTTTATACAAGGCTTCAGAGAGTTGTTTACCATTTTCGCCGAATCCCGTTTCACCAAATTTTAATTGGTGTCGTAATTTGTGCTGGCGAAAGGAGAATTCCAGTATCGGTAAACAATTTTTTTCCAACTGGCTTGATGCGCTCGCTACGGCTAAGCACATAAATCAGAAACAGCAACTAATCACAAATATCTTCCAAGTAGGAATGCTTCATAAAAATTCTCTGTTAAACTTTTGAAGAACATTTTCATTCGGAAAAATGGGATTCAGTGAAACGGGAATTCCCCTATAGCCAAATTTCAAGCGGGGCTTAATTTTTGGCGAAACGGTGTTCAGTGGAACGGGTAACCACTTTTTTTTTTAATTCAACGTGTCACACATCGAATTTATATAGCTGTGCCAAAAAAGGGGCCTCGAGCAAATCGAGTCAGCCTCATCTTCTCAAAAACTAGACACGTTTCTTCAATTATGATCCGACGAAATTAAAGTTCAAGTATGGGCGAGTTGCAGGTTAGAAGGTCAAATTGTGAATTTAAACTCAGAATTAACTATCTCGATTTAAAAGTAGCTAATCTCTAACGAGGTCTTTCAATGCGAAACCGTCGTCCATAGTACGGGGACCATAGATAACGTCAAAGGACAGGTGGGCTCTTAAGCAATTTTAGCACACAAAAAATGGCGGTGGCGGTGTTTTTCAACTTCGGGGAACGGTGGGGAGAAGGTTGGTTAGAGGCTACTATTCGGGAACTACACCATTTGGTTTTGTAACGTCATCGCTCAGACTATTACCTTCATTAAAACGAAATTTTATCATAATATTAATTTGCATTACAGAAAAATTTAATTATTAATAGCGTAATTTTAAGAAATTTCGTTTTCAGTGCATCACACATTCAGAACTTTTTGCAGTGTCCTGTTGGTATGTCTGCCTTTCCAATTGCATACATCAATCGCACGTTTCTATCCTCCTCCAGTACCAAACAACACGTCAAATTACTGATACAGTGTTAAGTGCATGCTTGTTTTTGTTCAGGATGCAAATAAAAGAAGGAGCTATAGGTTTGGTCGAGGACAATAAGAAACACATTGGCTTTAACGGTACCTTACAGGGTGCTACCTCCTTCTTGACAGGACGACTTAGTTTTTCCTTGTAGCTGTTTACGAAAATTTTAATTTTCATGGTTGGTATTTTAAGGTTGCCTCTTAGCTCAGTACATCGTCTGATAAGTGTTTTGATAATACCCGAAACGTTTTTAATAGTTTTTAACATTCATCTTATGACAAAGTTAAAAAAAAAAATTGATCATATCTATATTTAACTGTGGTCGGCTTTTGCGTCAATTTTATCAAGATTTTTTTCCTATACTAACCTTCAGTTTATCATGATTTCCTGTGTGCAAAATCGTACTACAGCACGTTTTACTTTTACGAATAATTTCCGGAGCAATTTATCAAGCGTTTTCTAGCAACTAATGGATAATTGCACCCCTCAAGGTTCAAGAACTACATCTTAACTTCACGACGATCCTTACGAATGTCTTACGCAAAACTGAAAAAACCTAGACTAACGGTGACCGCACACCGAAATCGACAAACCGTCGTTGCAAGACGAAACGTCGCGAGACGTCGCATCTGGTGGAGAGACCCCCAACAGACGAAACTAGAAGGAGCTTTGCTTTGTTGTCATGAGGTGCCTAAAGACGTCTCGCGACAGGTCGCATCCGGTGTGTGTCACTCAGCTCATTGCCATGGTTATGGAGACGTCTGCAGCATGCTGAGACAGGTTTCGAAAAAACAACAGACGTCTTGCCGTGAGACGTTTTGTCGATTTTGGTGTGCGGGGTGGCCACACACACATGATTTAATTTTTTTGTGACGAGACGTTGCAATACAAACCGTCGCTTCTGGTGGAGAAACCCCACCAGACGAAACTAGAAGGAGCTTCGCTTTGTTGTCATGAGGCGCCTAAAGACGTCTAAAGACGTCTTGCGACAATGTCGCATCCGGTGTGTGGCGCTTAGCTCATTGTTATGATTTTGGAGACGTAAGCAACAAGTTGAGACAAATTATGACAAAATGTCTTGTCGTGAGACAAAATGTCTAATTTGGCGTGCGGCCACCCTTACTAGGGAACTCAAATACAGCGAGACGATTTTCCGTTATACTGTAAGCGATTTTTCATTAGACGATTACCCCTCGCCATTCGTTGGGTGTGCTTTTCTCGCTGTAGTTGAGTTCCCTGGTAGCCCTCTCAACAAGAAGCTTGCTTGGGGCGAGGGGTAAATCGTCTAACTGGAACGTATAACAGTATAACGGAAAAATCGTCTAACACGAAATTCGTATAATGGAAACTCGTCAAATGTTCCTGCCTCGCTTGCACTCCCACGCTCGCTGCGGTTATACATATAAATCAGAAACCGCAGTTATATAGCTGTCCAGTTAGACATTTGTCAGTTGTATTATTGTCCAGTTAGACATTTAGCCATTATACGCTTATCCATTATATGATATTCCATTTCGATGACTTTCCAGATTTTTTATTTAGGCAAATATTAGACAATTATCCCATTAGACGATTATCCAGTTAGACTTTCGTCCGAAGGCCCCGAATAGCGCCAAGGCCTTCACACCACGAAGACACGAGATCGACACCTAATTTTAACCGTGTATAGCGTTCGTATTGCATTACAGCCGTGATGACAATAAAAACCGAAATAATTATTATAAATAGAGCGTATTTTTACACACTTGTTACCCGTTGACTGCCACTGAGAAGGTCTCACAGGAATGATAATATAAAACCAGCGCCGAGAAGCAGGCTTTGTCCTCCTCGGTAACCAGAGCATATTCTAATGAATTAGTGCTGCCATTCAATGCGTGAAGACATGCGGTCGAATCTGTCTCTCACAAATGAAGATAAAAAAACTACTCCAACAGCTTTAGTACCGTAAGATCCTATTCGAACTAGTTCCCAAGGAATTAAGGACCAGTTTTAGAACTGGAAGTTTTAGAACTTGAAGGAGAACAACCTTAGAAACCAACAACACCAAAAACAAAATCTCCAATAAGGATTCAGGTTGTTTTCCTTCGGCTATTTTCCTATACGATTATCTCCGACATTTAAATTTTTTTAAATTTTCGCTGCATACTTTTTCCATTGGCAGTTTACTGTCCATTCCTTTTTCCTTGGGCTTTCGTTCTGCGGAAGTTTTCATCTTTTTTTCTTTCCCATTTGCTGTTTTTTCCAGGTTTCTTTTACCTAGTCTTGTCTTTCCACGCTTTTTTATTCCTAAATTCAACGTTTCTTGAAAGCATTTCTTTAAAATAAAACCGCAAAATTGACTTACAAATCGACTTTAAAATAAAATCAATTTTAAAACTGTTGCTCTATTTAGATTTATACCTAAATGGAGTAATACTTTTAAAGTCAATTGAATACATAACAGAAAGGTTTTGTCACGCAATGATACTTTTTTCCTGAGACTGAAAAAGCCACCACATTTTCTTGGCCTATCCAGATTCCATAAATAGAGATTTGCAGTTTATGTGATTGACTGACTTCATTCTGTGTTAATTTTTTTAGTTGCAATAACAGACACAGTGTTGTATTTATTTTGCGGTTATTATTATTCGTTTATTGAATTTAACAACTTCGTAATATTTAAGGATTTCCCATAACCAGGCATGATTAATCGATGTAGACCTGTAGTTACCCCTTCTGAACTGTCTAAATTTCATTGTTCAACACTGTACATAGTGAGTGGCTGAGTATGCTCGTCTTGCTCATAAGACTTTCAGCGGAACAGTCTTTGGGAAGTGTCACTTTGCACTGCCACACAACATTTTCACTGCCACACTGAAACATCAACTTTAAACGTAAAAGGTCTCCCAGACTTCTAAAATTAAAATATAGGTTGAATTCATAATTTATCGTCGAATGTGAAACGTCGATAGATGTGACACGCAGACTTGATATCATTCTACGTTAGTTTCCTGAATATTGTGTCTGGCTTTTTTCCCCCCAAAGATTGGTGAAAATTCA
The DNA here is from genome assembly GCA_023313725.1 of Lithobius niger. NCBI lineage: Eukaryota > Metazoa > Arthropoda > Chilopoda > Lithobiomorpha > Lithobiidae > Lithobius > Lithobius niger. The sequence continues at coordinate 13,658 of JAHWFP010254402.1, forward strand.
TAAAAATGGGGCTTTTTCGCATATTTCGAGTCAAAACTTCAGAAACCTTTAACCGATTTTATTTATTTCCTAATTTAAATCCACAATTGAAAGTTTGTAATAATGACACGGATAATCGATTCAATGATTATCATCGACACTGACAAACACATATATAAGTAAAACCAGCACTGGAAGAGTTTAAGATAAAAATAAAGCTAATTATTGCACAGTTAAAACAATAAAATACGACGTTTCGGGGTTAAATGCACCCCGTTTTCAATTGTGGATACCAGCAAAAAGGCTCCGAACAAAAATAAAAGCACAAATAAGAATTATGTTATGCAGCAGGCACTCCTAATAAAATAAAATTTAACATTTAAATGTTTAAAACCAAGAACCTATGCATTGCTGGCTGAAACAGCAAATACAGTAGAACGACCTCTTTCCTGCGACCACCTAGCTTCACTGCTAACCTGCATTTGCAGGGAAAATGTCGTCTTGCTGGGCTTCCTATAAGGCACAACGTGACACAACGTTGTATTATTGTATATAACTCTATGCTGGAGCCAGTAACTGGGATAGCTACAAGGGTCACTCGAGGGGAAAAAGAAGGGCGTCTTACTGAAGACAATGCTGTTAAAAGTGACTGTTTTAGGCCTACAATGCGCAATTTTTGTCGATTTGTTGGCAATTGCTGACAATTTTAAGCAAGTGAATCTTTATTTTCCGATTACAATCTCGCAGCATGAGGGTTTGGAGAAAACAACGGTTTTTTAAGCCTACGAAATCCACTCTGAAAGCACTGGCTTGCCTAGAAGTGCCGTTGTTTAACCCTCCATTTTAATCCAGTGTCCCTTGCAGCTATACCTCCCTTGTAGCCAATATGACGTCACATGACGCTGCTCTATTGTATATTTGCTGTTTCGGCCAGCAATGCATAGGTTCTTGTTTTTAAACATTTTTTAAATTTTATTTTATTGGGAGTGTGTGCCATAAGATGATTATTATTTGTTCTTCTATTTTTGAACGAAGCCTTTGAACTGATATCCACACTTAATGACGGGGTACATATATCCCCGATACGTCGTGTTTTATTGTTTTAATTGTGCACTAATAGAGCAGTGACACGACGTAGTATTATTGTATATAACTCTATGCTGGAGCCTTAATGGGTTAGCTGCAAGGGGCACTGCAGAGAGAAACAGACGGCGTTATACTGAAGCCGATGCTGTGAAGAGTGATTTCTTAGACCTAAAACGCGCGATTTTTGTTGTTGGAAAAAACAACGTTATTTTAAGCCTAAGAAATCCGCTCTTCCGTTGTTTTTCCCTCCATTTTTATGTAGTGCACCTTGTAGTTATGCCCTCCAAAACCCATACTGGTGCCAAGTTGGTGCCAATATGGCGGCAAATGTCACTGCTCTATTGGCTATATTTTTATCTTAGACAAATACATGTAACGGTGGTCGGATTAATAAATGACAGCAAACATTATTTTAGTGTATATGTGGAGATTAAAACTCTCTGCGGCCTAGGGGTTACCATAGAGTACCGTTAACATAACAGGAGTATTAACCGAAGACTAACTAACCTCGAGCATCGTCTCTATATATTATTATATATTATATTATATTAAACCCTTATACAGGCGTGTGGTTTCAAATTTACCAATAATTAACTCGTGACAGCCCCGAAATAATTTGGCCCAATACAGAAAAGGGAAGCATTGCAGCTCAGTTGGTGATTCCCATGCCAATAACGGAGAATGTAAGATTCCCTGTTGTTTGAGAATGGCATTATTGCGCAGATTGCCTCTATTTATATCAGAGTCAACCTGCAAAAACACGTCATTATCAGCATTCTAGTTAAAGACACAAATTCTCTCCGAAAACAAACCTGCTTTCAGCGGAAGCTGAGTCACTCTTCCATAATGTAGTTTGATCTATTGTGTATTGTCTAAACGAGTCCTGAAATAGTACGCAGTAGTGCAAGAAAAGAAAAACGATTACTAAAAAGCGAAACTAGCTACTTCCTCCCGACTTGTCCGGGCTGTCACGAGCCTAATGACGGACCCTTGGTAGTACCGAAACAAAAGAATAAACTACTTAAGCAGCAACGATATACCATTCCGCATAATCGGTGCGCTTCACACACATAAAGTATGCATCACTCGCCTACCTCGAAAATAACGTAAAATTTTACATTATCGTTGGCCATACGTTTGTAATCTGCACTAAAACCAAGTCATGCCGTGGGCCCAAATGGGTACTCGGCATATTTCTACAAACAGTTAAGTAACGAAATCAGCTATCCATTGGCTACTATCTTCACTCTTTCTTTCAATGAAGGCATTTTGCCTGCAATTTGGAAGACTGCCGTGGTAATTCCGATATTTAAGAAGGGAGATGCAGCAGAACCTGGCAACTACAGACCAATTGCTCTGACGGTCGTCCCATGTAAGATTATGGAGACCATTCTACGTGACTGTATGCTAACACTTGCTAAATCTGTTGATCTCATCTGTGGTGATCAATTTGGATTTATACCAGGCCGTTCAACCACCCTTCAACACCTATTGTGTTTGGAGAGGTGGACATCTGCCATGGACATCGGGGTGCCCACCGATGTTGTTTATTTCGACTTTTGTGAGGCTTTTGAGTCTGCAGTACACTCAAAGCTTTTGTTTAAACTTGGACAATCTGGCTTCGGCGGCAAACTTTAAAGTGGATCAATGCATTTATCAGTGGCAGGACACATAGAGTTTTGGTTGGAGATTCAACTTCAACGGAACAAAAAATTATTAATGGAGTTCCACAGGGCTCAGTTCTGGGCCCACTCCTTTTTGTGATATACTTAAATGATCTAACTGGAAATTGAGCAAAGGCCAGCCAGTCGAAGTTCGCGGACGATCTGAAACTGGATTCCACTATAATTAACACAGCTGATTGCAGACTTTTATCAGGTGAAATTGACTCGGTCAAAAATTGGGCTGCTACTTGGCAACTTCCTATTTCAATTTTTAAATGCCACTCATTGCATGTTGGACCAACTAATCTTAGTACAACCTATTTTTTGGATTGACAATCTCCTCCGGAGGTTGACGAGGTGAGAGACCTTGGTATTTGGTTTTGTGCAGAGTTGAAATTTAGTCTACACTGCACAAAAATTGCTGCAACAGCTTTCAAACGTATGGCCGTAGTTAATCGTTGTTTTTCCACTGGTAATCTTAAGCTTCGGGTGTGGGCATTCAGGGTGTTTGTGAGCCCAATTTTGGAGTATACCATCCCGGTTTGGTCTCCGTCACTACTACGGGACATCGACCGTATAGAGTCGGTCCAACGGAAATTCACGAAGTTCCTGCCGGGCCTAAAGAATGTCCCATACAATGAGCGTCTTGGAATTGCTAATCTTGAATTACTCGAGCTGCGGCGACTGCGGATCGACCTTTAAAATAATGTGTGGATTTCTGCCGTTGGCACTACCGTTCTTCGAGCTCAATCATGTGAATTTCACAAGAGGTCACTCGTTCAAGCTCGCACCATCGCCGGCACGCTTGAATTGTAGAAGGGGTTTCTTCTCGGTGCCAGTGGTTAAGGTATGGCACTCACTTCCGGAGTCGGTTGTTTCTTCAATACTGTTCAGGGCTTTCACAGGCTTCTAACTGAAGTGAATCTGGAAAAATTCTTGCAGCGTCACCCACGAGACTTGGGTCTTGTTGTCCCAGCTTGTTCATTAGTTTTTCATTATTCCTACCTTTTTAATGTTTGACAAATGGCCTATACGACCTTGCTTAAAATTTATTCACATTTTACAAACCGAATTGTACTTTTCATCCTGCACTCTTACCCCTCCATCACGTCCTCTTGTTCACATTTCTAATGTTATTCTTTTTAGGTTGGTTATCAAAGACCCGCTAGGGCCCTTGCCTTTCCTGGTGCTCCTGCAACGAAGTTTATATTTATTTATTTATTTAAAATTGGCCTAATCCATAGTTTGGTTGATTTGCTGGTCGTCACTCGTAACCTTCGTAAATGACGGACGTTTGACGTGATCGATGGCCAACGGCCAACGTAAACGTCAAACGTCCGTCATTTGGGAAGATTGCACGCAACCAGGAAATCAACCGCACTTGGATTAATCTTAGATGGAGCTCACTACTCCATTCCGTTTCGTTTCCTCCCGGTTCGACGACTGGCGGCAACGGATGCCAGGTTCAGCGCACATTGCGTCCGTCACTAACCGTTTCAGTCGGCTCGGCTGAGCTTTTAAATTTGATCGCGCCCAAATTGGCAAAGCAAATAAAGAAGGAATTGTAGTGACCGTAAGTAGGTAAATAAATAAAAAGTCGTAGCAAAATAGGTATTAATTTTTTACGCTCGGGCGTGATGGCATTTAAGACCAGAAAGCAACTGAAATAGATTCGTATCTGTATTTAGCAGGGAAAAGAGGTTGTGCGTAGGAGCGTGGGAGATGACGGCGGCCGTCGACTGACGGCAGGTGCGTACACTTCTCCGATGGGATCAGTTTTCGACTGAAAGGATTGAGCCTCGATAATCCCATCCGCCAGCCAAGGGGTCGCCACGGAACGGGACGGAGCAGTTTAATTTACATGCTTTTAATCTAAACAGAAATTTGACGCCCTGCTACGTGGCGTAACGGAACAGAACGGAACGTAGTAGTGTGCTACAAGCGTAAGACAATATTTGGTGTGATCCGGTGACCCAAAAATGGTTGATCCTTAACCCGGACTGACCTAGTGACCCATATTGACCTGGTGACCCAGCCCATCCGGTGAAACAAAATTGAGTCACCTAAGCAAACAGTCTCCATTTTAAGGTACATGCATACCTGTTGGCTTTCCTGTATGACTCAGTTTTGCGACATTAGTTCAAACGTATGAAAATGTTGCCAACACAGTCATTTTCTTGTTTTTTTTTTCTTTCGTGCGAGATGATTTTGCGACATTAACTCTAACCTGTGTAAATATTGCAAACGCTATTCTCAACGGGTCGCACGACATACCGGAAGGATTTATGTGCCTTTAAGACAGGCCTTGTGAGAACACAGGATATTCTAAGCTAAGAAAGAAAATACTAGTATGAGGGTTCGAGTCCCAGTCCGGTGCAGTTGTCTTTTCTTTCTTTCTCAGATTAGTGTATCTTGTATCCTCACAAGGCCAGTCTTTAATGCACACTGTTTTCTTTCTTAACCCTTTACTGCGTGATTAATTATTTATTGGTTGGATTATTTCTGGTGTGGCGGCACAGAATCACATTGGTTTCCCTCCTTCTATATGTCTGTAACCTGAATTGGCTACTGACAACGTCCGAACAGCTACTAAGCTTGGCTGGAGGCACGCGGTAGTTAAAGCGCCTGGCCTAGTAAGCGGGTTCCTGGGTTCGTGCCCCAGTCGGAGCAGTTGTCCTTTCTTTCTTTCACAGATTGTATCTTGTATTTTCCCAAGGATAGTCTTTAAAGTGGCACTATCACCGATTGAAAGTAGGCAGAATCCGACAACATCTAGCGTAATGTAGTACAATCTAGCGTTTGCTTGCAACAAGCGAAGGGACGTACAACGGCATACCTTATAGCGAAACAAACAAGCACGATCTCCTTAATTACTGAGTGAACATTTGGTACGTCCACGTGCACTTAGGAGCAAACTGTAAAGGTTAACAATATCACTACCCTAGATGGTGCCATGGTATTTTCGTTCGCTTTTTAATCGGTGATAGTTCCATTTTACTGTCAGCCTTGTAATTTATTTAAAAAAATTTTAAATGAAGTCCCATTTTGTCCAAATTACAAGAAACATCCACACTTAACAAGGCTGGAATTTCTGTTGCTTTTTGAAGTTGCTGCATGACTTCATGACAAAAAAAACTTTTAACTTTCTGTAAAAATTGTGGATTTGGTAACCACTTCAATACTTGCATGTAAAAACATGCTTTCCACGTAATCTGTAGGTTTTGTTCTGGTCAGTAGGTTACCGGTGGTCACCATGCCGTGAGATCAGGTGCTCTGACTTATAGTGACCGATTGAAAACTTGACTCGAATTACCCGCTGACTTGGTCCAGTGTGGGTCACTAAATACTTCCACTACTAAAAGTAACATTTTGCACAAAGATTGCCGGGCATTCTCAAGCGTTTTCCAGAAAACAGATAATTTCTCCAGTATTTAAAAAAAATTCCAATGTGATATTTTTTAAGGCAAATTCCAAGTGATTTCCAGTACGCAACGAGCCTCGGAAACAAGCAGTAGCGTGCACACACATCCGAGAAGGCAGGGCAACTTTCAGTAGAAGGGCGTGATGAGGTTTTTTTTTCCTCGGGACATTTTTTTTTTTAGCTTGTCACTGTGTTTTACCATTTGTGGCCCCTTTTTTTTGCCCTTTTTAGGGCTCTAGGTCCTTTCTTCTCGCTGCGACCAGCATTTGTCAAAAAAAGGCCAAAAAGAGCAGGGGCAATGCCCCCCCCCCCCCTCCGGTGCACGCCCCTGGGACAAGAGGAAACATGTTACAATGTCGGCAAAATATTGATGCATTTGCCTCATATCTCCCTTCCCTCTCGAGTAGTATCGTAAAAAATATTAAATAGGAATCAAGTGCGTATAAAAATTAACGTATAACCATATTTTTTGGTGGAGGTCAGAGGGGGGAGGGGAGGCAGTGGTTCATCATAATTTCCGAATTATGTTTCATGTTTTTGTGTAAACCACGAATAAGTACGTAAGCCAAATGTATGTCTAAACCTAATAAGTTGAACTGTGACGAGATAAGACAATTCACCTCTTTCCCCCTCCCTTCCTCCTGCTCCCCCCCCCTCCCCAAAAAAAAAGAAATAATAATAATAACAGCAAGAATAATGCTTACCGAACCACATGGCTGGAGTAAGCTGAAGAAAGTTCTCCAAATTTTAAAGTTAACCATTCCGGTGGACAGAAATGACTGTAGCACTTAAGTAATTGATTTTTTTTTCTTCTTTTTAGGTGTGTTTCACTTCACTTTCATCCACTAAGGTTATCGTCCGACGGAGACAAACAATTAACTTTAAATTCGTCCACTGCGAGACCTTCATCACAAATAGCTCCTAGAGCTAAAACGTTCATAGTTCACAAGAGTTGAATTTCTTCGTCAGTAAAATACAAACAGACAAGAGCAATAACCTGCCACCATACCAGGTGCTTAGGAAATACCAAGCAACGTTAGTTGAGGCGTATGTTGCTACGGCGACTGAAAATAACAAGCCAAACTTATTGAATTTCAATATAATTTCTTATCATAACTCCGTGACAAATCTGACCGCGTTATGGGAGGTAAGATGGACACAGCAGTGGAGTCTTCCAGGAGCTAATAAATGCGTACACGCGTAGGACGTGAGAGTTTCCATTCTGTAACTGTCGGTTCATACTCCATCCTTTAGTCACAAGTCCGTGTAGGAGTGAAGCAGTTGGTTCGTTTCCCGTCTCCAAGCCAGTTGATTCAGGATCGCCAAAATCTTATTTTACCTAAGCAGTGCTAAAAGCAGGGTGGATAAAAGTCGTGATTTTTTTTTTCAAAAAATCAAACGAATCGGATTTGTTTTATTTTCAGTCGGGTTTTTTTTTAATACAATTTTTTCGATATAAATCAGTATTTTTGTTTACCAATTTTTTACTTCAGTTATTCATGGATGTCATTTTGGTGCAAGTTTGCATAGAGATAATGGCTAGAAAATAAATTTACAGTTTTTGCAAAATTTTGATTTTTCATTTCGAACACTTCCTATTATGTTTTATGACACATATTAGTTTTAATAAACATTACGGCCGATTTAAATTTAAATATTTAGCAGGCCAAATGAACTGCTTCAACTTAAAGGTACATGCATCTCTGTTGACTTTCTATAAGAATCAGGTTTTCGACATTAGTTCAAACTTATGTAAATGTTGCCAACACAGTCATTTTTTTTTTCGTGCGAGATGATGCAAATGTTGCAAATGATGCAAATGATATTCAACGGGTCGCACATGGATTTATGTGCCTGATTGATCAGATTTCAGCTGAGCCATACGACTGCTTTTTTTTTTGTTCAGCACTTTCAGCCAAAACACAAATTTAGATTGTGTTGTTTAGATTTAGGTTGCGTATTTTTGTGTGAGCGTATCCAAATGCTGAAACAACCGCTCCACAGTCTAAACATGCAGAAGATGCTGTCGCCATAAGTAGCTGTTCAGCGACACTGATCATAAGAGAAACTAAAACTTTTAAATCGGAAATTTATAGGGTGTAATCAATTGAAATATTTAAAGGAAGAATGAAATTGTTGATTTTAATCTGGATCATTGTTAATAAAAATCCTTTGATTTAAATCGGCGATTTTAATCGTGATTTAACTCGTAATTTAAAATCGAAGTGATTAAGATTAGTAAAAAAATCACTTGATTGAAATCGCGATTTAATTCACCGATTTAAATCGTCTTGATTTAAATCAATCCACCCTTGCTAAAAGGCATCAATTTTCCGGCACGCACGTGAACTGGCGTGGAGCCCAGAGGCGAAACACTCAATTCCAACCCCATTCGACCCTGGCTTGAAGAGACCATCTCCTTCCCTACTTCGAGGTCGCTCAACGCTGCTGCACGTGAAGTTGCCTCAAATTAACCTGGACTCGTAGCACCTATTTTTTTTTTTGAATATTTTTTGTACCTATTTATTCGGTTAAAACTTGTACAGCTGGGTTTTTTTCAACGTGGATTTCCCAGGAAATAGTAAAGCACAAGAGAGTTTGTGCTTTACCGCGTGTTGATAGCACAAACCGTTCTTGAGAAATCTATTTAAAAGTCTAAACATTTCTTTCACTCTTTTTGCAATACCTTTTTTTTTGAAAATTTAACAGATTTTGACAATCAGGTACACAATTCGAAACGTCTTTTTTTTAAGAGCTTTACAGCACTCTTTACCGCGTGTCGAGAGCACAAACCGTTCTCGAGAAATCTTCGAAAAAGCCTAAAAAAAACGTGTCCAGGAAATTTTGTCGTGTTTTTTTTTAAAAGAATTAGATATTTTTCTTAAGGATGTGATTGTCCCAGTCATTCTATTATGAAAATTATAGAAAAATTCCGTAATTACCTAATAGCAAGAATTTATAGGGTTGAAGAGAAGAATTCGTGACAGAGACCCTTTCTGAAACGTCTTAGATTCATTACTATTAGTTCCGTCTAAGTTTATAGAGAGCGCCATGAGTTTTATGTGGGAATTTCTACTCAGTTTTCAGCCTAAAATTAAACTAAACTAAACGAAACTAGCGTGTATTTAATTATTATTTAGTTTAGCTTAGTTGTAATTGAGTTTACTTTACTTTAATTACTTTAGAGTTGTGCTGAAAAATGAGCAAAAATTACCAGATGGAATGCGTGGCGCCCTCTGAAAACTCTGACGGAACTCATAGGAATGAACGTCACACGTTTCAATAGGAACTTTTTAGAATTACAAATTCTCCTCCCCAACCCTGTAAATTCTTGATAATTGTAATAGGAATTTATGGAAGTTTTTCTCTCGTCGAGAGAAAAGATAGAAGAGAGAGATCGAGAGATAGAACATTAATATTATCACGAACACTCCGTCGAGTCCTACGGGCTATCCTTTATGCTGCTCCTGATCCATCTTACTGATTACAGGTGACCACGAAAAAGACCTCAGGTTAGAGTGCTTACTTTCGTGTTGGCTTTCCTACGTGACACGCTATTCTTACATTCAGTCAAAGCTAAGCCCGTACAAATGTTTCATACCCAATTATACGTTTGGGTGCGGCAAAACCTTTTACTACTATTTTTTAACACCTCCGACTACAAGAGTTATACCTGCGTAGACCACAGAGTGCTCACTTTTTAAATCGTTATCTAAGTCCGAATGGAGACAACGGCGATTCGATGAGTGTTAGTTTGCATTAGGGCACGTTTATGCAACAACTCGCTTTTGCATTCTCGCAGCTAGAAGCTAGAAATCACCTCAAATTCCAACATGGCGGCGGGTTTTATGTTTGCCGCCTCGCAACGAAAACAGCAAATAACGTGAGTTCAGAAGCGTTTGGGAAAATTGTTTCGTCATGAGGAATTCTTTATATTATTAGCATGGATTATAAGACTGCAAGTATTTACTCAAACGATGTCGGATTTAGCTAATCCATTCAGGGTTGTTACCACGGCAATGTCACCTTTGCCATTGCGATTGAGTTCTAGCTGCGAGAATGCAAAGGCGAGTCGCTGCGTAAACGCGCCCTTAGACTACAAGAGTGAAAGCGATTTAGTTCCTACTTACTAAACTGCTCGCCAGAGCTCACCACTGTTGCTTAAATAAGGGAATAGTGCTTCGGCCAACACTCACGTCGTGGCGCCACCAGCTCGTACATGGTTTACATTTTTTTATTTTTTTTAAATAATACGCATTGGCACGCATACAAATTCCCCTTCAAACATAGTGCAGGCTTGCTTTGTTTTCGTGAGGTGCAAATTTGAATAAATAGTAACCGAAACGAGTTTGCCACCTGATGTTGGAAAGGTTGCTCATTCGGAATTCGATTAACATTGCTTTTCGAGCGCTTATGGAAGTGAAGCGAAGCGAAATGAAGCGAGTTCGACTTACCTATGAATGCAGGTTAGTTTAAAGATATGAGCCACTTCATTTCGGGTGTGTTCACTCCATTTCGAGCACCATTCCCATTTAATCTATGCAAATGCGGATTATAGATGCGTTCGAAACGGGTGTAAGAAGGAGTAAACGTCGATTAAGAAGTTCCTTAAAAGGCCGATGATTAACTTCAAGTCAATCATTGGACCTTTAAGGAATTTATTAATCGACGTTTACCCCTTTCAGTCAACTGAAATCATTTAAAGCACTGTGGGATAGTTGAACTGACTCAAATTTAAATCTTAACAGGCTTTTTGAAGAGAAAAATAAAACAGGAATCAAAATCATGCAAAGCGCTGGGAAATCTCTTGCCATGCCAGGCCAAAATATTGTTTACAATCACCGATTTTGTTATTATGCCAGCTGAAGGTAAGTGATTAATCTGTTCTGCTACATCAATGGTTAAACAGGACAAACAGCCTCGAGACGGGTTAAACACCAATGGTTAGTCGACCTTAACCCTTTGACTGCTGAATTAATTTTCTATCTCCAAAAAAGTAGGGGTAACCTGGACGGGACTCGAACTAGCAACTTGAAGGAGCTCTTTAACGTGAGGCACACGCCTCTACCAACTCGGCCACGGCCGTCTCTAGAGTCGGCTTGTTAAGGGAACCTAGTATTGTTGTCGTTTCTCCATTGTTGGCCGTCTCGTGCATACTTTGGACTCTGTCTTTAGGACTCCAAGCTGTGCTTGTGTTTTTGGCGAGTATACTCGTCCTCAGCACTTTAAGGGTTAAGTTGTGTTTGGAAAAATTCTTTGTTAATGGTTAAGTCGACCCATTTTTCCACGATTCCCTTTCTAGTTCCAGACCAGCTCTAATCATCAGCGTTACTTCAAACATCTGGACCAGATAAATAGGCAAGATGGAGGGTTGCACGTCTCGTACCCTCCACCCCACATTAAAAAAATCGGAAGTTCTAGCTCCTGACGGTGAAAGGGCCCCCTAAGATGCCGGAATTAAGGATAAAACAATTCCCGTAACAACGTTAAAATTCGAAACTAAGTTTCTTCTCATCTTAATACGTTTTACTTAGAGACCGTTAATGTCTCTTGCACCTCAAGTTAACATCTTAATATATTGTGTCTAACTAGCTCTGAATAATTTCAATTCGTTCAAGTGTTATTTTTTCTTTATATAGTTACAGTGCAGTGGCTGTCGTCTTGGGCGCCTTTGACGAATCCACCTCCCCCCCCCCACCCCTCCACCCAGAGCCGGAGTGTGCAGTTGCAGAGGGCTTCTAAACCATGCGCAATGGCTGTTTGCCGTGACGTCACCATGAGTTAGCCAATGATAAACGAGAACAACGGCTGTTTGGCCGTCTGATTGGACTAACCCAGTCACGTGATCTGCACGTCACAGCAAACAGCCATAGCGCGTGGTATAGTGATGCCCTCCACTTCAGTGGGAACCTCGCTAAATACTACTTAAAAAAAAGGCCTTATACGCTCTGGAAAATCAAGAAGTTGCTACGGTAGCCTACTCCATAAAATTCAAACTTATTTTTAAAAATTTCGTTTCACGTTATTGTCGTGTCTACAGGTCAGGTAGGGGGTGATTATTTGGGGTCGCATGACGTCTTCCCCCCTCCCCCCCCCTCCCCCAACTACCACCGTACGGGACCGTTAAGTAACTGTAAGGCCAGAAATTGTTCGGGCAAAAGTGTTGCTAAGGTCACTAAAGAAAGACAAATGTCTGCCTTAAGGTCCCGTCAAAAGAAATGAAATTGGAGCATTGGTGCTCTGATATGTGGAAGCTTTTCTACAGTAATAATGCCTTTAGCTGTTGCGGGCAAAACTGATTAAAAAGATTTTACCATTTTTTCACCTGTATACGAAAACTTGTTTGTATCTGGCAGAAAATGGCGTTAAATTATTGCTTTAAATGTGGGAGTTTGTCGTAATAATACCTTTAGTCGTTTGTGGGATCAAATTGAGTGAAGGATTCGTTGCTTTCGCCGTCTGAAGGCCAAGGTTTTAAAAATTGTCTGCCTATATCAGGGGTGCCAGACGTCTTTAAGTCCAAAATATAGCTATGGGTGTGGTCTACATCAATCATCATGCACAGCAGACAACGAAACATATGGTAAACGTAGTTATATAATTATAATTCTGTTCAGTATTTCCGCTTCCCCCCCCCCCCCCCTTGTTAGTTCAAGGAGCCTCAAAAACGTTCGTTTGTTTCGTTCGACCTTCGGAGAAAGGCTTTCAGTGACGTCATAACCGGGTAGAGCGTGGCAGTATAGCATGTTCCAAAACTGAGGATATTTGAGACGAACGAGTGGCTGACGGGATATTTACTTCGTGCGCATGTAACTAGTTAGATTCGTGGCCTAAGGCCGCGTTTGTGCAGCGACTCGCCTTTGTATTCTCGCAGCTAGAACTCAATCGCGATGGCAAAGGTGACATTGCCATGGTAACAACGCTAAATGGATTAGCTAAATCCGACATCGTTTGAGCAAATACTTGCAGTCTTATAATCCGTGCCAATAATATAAAGAATTCCTCATGACGAAACAATTTTCCGCAACGCTTCTGAACTCACGTTATTTGCTGTTTTCGTTGCGAGGCGGCAGACATAAAACCGCCGCCATGTTGGAATTTGAGGTGATTTCTAGCTTCTAGCTGCGAGAACGCAAAAGCGAGTGGTTGCGCAAACGTGCCCTTAGGGAACATTTATGCAACGACTCGTCTTTGCATTCTCGCAGCTAGAAGCGAGAAACTATTTGAAATTCCAACATGGCGGCGGTTTTAGCTGGCAACGACCGAGTCAATAATTGAGTTTAGAAGCGTTGGGGAAAATTGTTTCGTCAGGAGGAATTCTTTATCTTACGGTCACAAATTATAAGACTGCAAGCATTTGCTCAGACGATGTGGGATTTAGCCAATCCAGATAGCGTTGTTACCATGGCAACGTCACCTTTGCCATCGCGGTTAAATTCTAGCGAGAATGCAAAGCGTCGTTGCGTAAACGCGCCCTAACACCTCACTAAACTAAATCCATTTGTAGATTCTGTCGTAGGAACCCTACTCCGAAATTCTTCACTTTGTCAACCTACAGCAATCCGGAATCTAAGTCACTGTAGTAAAGTTATTTTAAACACGAAAACTTGGCAGTCGGGGGGGGGGGGGTTGGATTGAGGTTTAATGGTGCGTCGAAACCAAGGTCATTAGCGCCAATCTCAGACGCAGTGCAGCACAGAAGCCCGGGTTGCCACTGCGCCACACGTTACACAGATGTTAACCAAACCCCAATTTTAAATCTTATCGTATATCTGTACCTCCTGCAAAAATTGAAAAACCCCGGACAGGAGCACATAATCATCCTCCAATTGGCACGCAACGTCTCGCGAAAGGTGGAAACGTCGACGAACAGGAAAAATTAACAGCAAAGTTTAAAAAACGGACTTAAAGGGCAATTACATCCATTTTGACATGCATGTTTGACTTTTGGATCACATACACAATAACTAAACACAAGAATTGCGGTAAGAATACGTTACTTACATCCGATATAACAATTTAATTACTGCATCACCAAAACACGACACGGAGATCGCCACTGTTTTGCTGGAACGCTCAGAAATTAATGCCGAGAGATGTCACTTTTCGATTTCGACTCACAGCCGATTGGGATAGCTGCATTGACTGTGAGGAGCTCAAGCGTCTGGCGGCCTTAGCTGGCCACTACACTGCGGGCCAGCTAAGGCCGTCATACGCTTGAGATCCTCACAGTCAATACAGCTATCTCAATCGGCTGCGAGTCGAAATCGAAGACATCCGTCTGTCGGCATTAATTTCTGCGCGTTCCAGCAAAACAATGGCGACCTCCGTGTCGTGTTTTGGTGATGCAGTAATTAAATTGTTATATCGGACGCACGTAACGTCTTCTTACCAAAATACTTGTGTTTAGTTATTGTGTAAGTGATCCAAAAGCCAAACATGCATGGCAAAATGGATGCAATTGCCCTTTAACGGTAAATATTCGTAAACATAGCAACACAATGGCGCAAAACACAGAATTTCAGGTCCACAGTGTTTTTTTCGGTCGCCGATTTTACTGTAAAAGCACCTTTTTGTTTTCTCGTGTTTTTTAGCCGTTAATGTTTGCTAAGAGAAAAGTACAGCGCCTAATGGAACGTGTGCGTTTCCAATGACTTACCGTTTCTGTCGCCGTATGTTACAGGTGGCTATAAAGGCTCGTGGCTCACGCCTACCAATGTATAGCAAGCCACCTGGTTTTAAATTAAACGAATAAACCAACTATGGAATCGTTTGTTTGTTGTCTTGTTTTAAGGAGCACGAATCCAAACTGAGTTCTAAGAGGAACAATTTAGCTGGATAAATCCAAGTGGAAAATCCAGAATCAATCGTCAGGATAACAGTTATTTAAATTTAGTCTTAAGTTGGTTTACTATAGTAATGTGGCTTTAAAGTACGGGTTTATTAAAAGGGAAAAGGGATACGGTGGCCCGTACACCATTTCACGCAATTTGTATAATTATTCACTTTCGGCTTCCATTTTCTGCCAACAGATATACTGTATATACCTATGAGACTAGAGGCTGGTGTAATTTCACTCTCGCCTCGACTTTTCAACCTCTATCTCGTCACGTTTAGGCTATTCAACCTCTTATCTGGGTCTCGTCTCGACATTTCTACCGCCTACCTCGGTTTCGTCTCGAATTTTGTACCACTTTTTACCGGTGTTGTTTCCACTTTTCAGCCTCTTATCATAGTATCGTCTCGATTTTTTTCAACCTCGTCTCAATCTCGTATCGTCTTAACTTTTCAAACTGCTATTTCGGTCTCGTTACTACTTTTAAACTCTTGTCTTGGTCTTGTCTCGACTTTTCAACCTCTTGTCTCGACTTTTCGACCTCTTGTCTCGAAGCAAGCAGTCTGCATTAAAGACTGGCCTTGTGAGGGTACGAAATACACTAGTCTGAGAAAGAAAGAAAAGACAACTGCCCCGACTGGAACTCGAACCAAGAACTTCCCGTTTACTAGCTGGGCGCTCTAACCACTGCGCTACCGGGGCGGGTTCTGGCGGAACTGTCTCTTGACTCGTCTCGACTTTATAACCTTTTGTCTCGTATCGACTTTTCAACCTTTGATCTCGTCTCGACTTGTCAACCTCTTGTCTCGTCTCGACTATAGGGTGTACGACGATCCCTACCTAAGTTAAACAATTTCAATTAGGATTGACCTTTCAAAACATCCTAAACCACGCGCCACCGCTGTTTGCAGTGACGTGCGTATCACGTGACTGGGCGAGTCCATTCAGAAGGCCAAAGATCCGCTATTCTCTTTCGTCAGAGGCTAACTCATGATGCCATCACGGCAAACAGCCGTGGCTCGTGGTATAAGCATGCCCATATATGGCTACTAGAGGACTTGCCGGTTATCCATTAGACTTTATGACACGTATAACTGGATTAAGTAGTTGCGTGCTATTCAATGCGTGCTATTCATCACACATTTCCACTGCTCTGTGCATGGTTAATAAATGAAGGACTTTGCTAGTTTGCTTCAGTTTAGTGTGAATAATTTAGTAAAAAAAAAAGCATTTATAAAGAAGCATTATTTTCACTACAAAAACTCTCATTAGCCAAAAAAAAAAAGAACTGCTGGAAGCCATTGTTGGTGATAGGTCCATGGGGGTAATACGTAGATACTATCTTGATCATTTAAATTCCTTTTCAAACGAACAGAACACAAATAAAATACATCTTCCTCAAAAACATTTAAGTTAAACAACATTTTGGGAAAAGACTTGAAAAAAATCTACATTTTTTTTGCCATTTTTTGCAATTTTTGACCGAACTGTTGCACTTAGCAAAATGTTTGTAGAGACAAAAAAGGCTACAACTTTAATTTTTTTAAATTACGCATAGAGGTGATTTTCTTGTAGGTGCAATGGTTTGAGAGAAAAAGAAGAAAATGTGTGTTTTGGGGCCAAATGGAGGCCAGTTTTCCAATATGGCGGACAACGCAATGTTCGGATTTCGGAGGACTTTTAGTACGTTGTTTAGCACGCCACCTGAGACCATCCCACAAATCTGTAGCTTGTTGCTAATTAATTCCTTTATTGGCCCGTTTTTTACCTAATTTTACTTGACTAACTGTCCCTATGTTCCTAGCGATGCTGGCGTATTTTTTTAATTTTTTTTTTATTTCCGGTGAAAATATTGGGATGATGGTGCATGGAGTCCGCGTCGGAGGATGGGGCGATTTAGAGAGCGAAGCGAATGAAAATAAGCGGTTGTTAGCCAGTGTGCGTAAGAATACAGAAACGGGATACACGCCTTCCGAGAACACATGAGAGAGCAAGCCGTCACAAAGTTGCGAACGGTGCATCAAACACCACAAAGTGGCGAATGTCACCGTTTGTTGGCGAGTCTGTCCAAAAATACACAGACGGGAAACATCCCTTCTGCGACAAACACATGAGAGAACGAACTGTCCCAAAATTGCAAACGGTGCATCAAACACGAACCCATGTAGTGTCGGGACAGGCAGGGACGACACTAAGGGGGAGGGGGCGAGAGGGGGCGCTCGCACCCCTTAAATTTTGGCCCTTTCCCTCGCCCCCCCCCCCCCCCCCCCACCGTCAGATCAAAATCAAACGTATAAACGAAGAAAATTTCTGTTTTTTATCAAGAAAACTATACGTTAGTTTCTTTCACAACGACAAGAAGACACATCAATGGAGCCTAGTTGTTACTGTGAGAGTTGTAAAATCATCTTTTTTTTAATCTGGATTTAAAAACATCCCCAAAAAATGGTGTAGAAAACAGCTAAGAACGTTCGGTATGAGAAAGGGAATTGAATTGCAAGTGCTGTTTTTACTTTTATTCTTTTTTTTTTGGGGGGGGGGGGGACCACAAAAGAAGAACTTTCAGTTCGCCCCCCCTGGCTAAAATTGTTGCCCCACTGCCGCCTCCCCAGTAAAGTGATTCTAGCGTCGTCCCTGGGGACAGGTCAGGGCCGCTGGGTCAAGCCACTCCACCTTGCATGAGGCATTAACCGCTTGTTAAAGTTCTCTCATTGTGAAGCGGTCTGAAGATTTGGACTTTGTTGCACAAATGCGTATTTTTTTTTATTGCCAGTGGAAATATTCATATGTAAGTGCAAAGAACCGGGTCAGGGAAGGTGCTGGTTGAGCGAGCGAAGCGAATGAAAATCAGATTTTATTATCCAGTGTGTGCAAAAATACACAGACGGATGTACGCCTTCCGCGACAAACAAATGAGAGAGCAAATCGTCCCATTATTGCAACCGGGGCATCAAACACCAAGAAGCAAACGAAAATCAGTGTTTGTTATACAGTGTGTGTAAAAATACACAGACGGGA
>JAHWFP010254402.1:38614-60218 GCA_023313725.1 Lithobius niger
AATTACATCACGAGTTTCGAAATTCGGGTGATCGTATAAAGATACTTTTTTAGTGAAGCGCGGTGCAAAGCATGGCAAAGAACTTGCCTGTCTGCCTTAGGGGGCCCTCTCATTGGGGCATTTTGACCTTGCGGGGAGGAAGGGTGGAATGCCCTTCTGGTAGACAAAATTATGTAAAAAAAACCACTAAAATAGACGCAGAAAACCATTAAAACAAAGGTTATTCGAGGATTGCAATACTAATACCATAGTTCCAACCTCAATAGGGAACGGTCGTTACTAGGTTTTTTTTTAGACACATTTTTTTGGCCCGTGAATACAGGGATCGGAAAAATAGTACCTGGCTTTATTTACATGTTTCACTGAGAATGTTGCGTTTTCTGTTTTTTTAGTGCGCTTTGCCTTAGTGCGCTTTGCTTTACGACTTTTGAAAGTCTGTAGGCGGCTGTTTCTCTCTGTATCCACGATAGGTTGTTTACCTACGATAAGTTTTGTACCCATTTATCCAACAAATCTAAATACATGCAAAAGGACAATAGTGATAAAAGTGTGCCAAATGAGAACGGCAGTTAGGTAAGTGTAAAATGAAACCTTTTTTAAACAAAACAGAAATATGTGACTTCGTATTGATTTGCCCAATAGTTTACGTAACAAGTTTATTTTGGAAACTATTGACATAAGAGGACGCCAAAACTATCGACCCAAGGAGGAAGTTCTAAAAAAGGGATAAGTCGAGCAAAAAAGTGTGTGTTGCCCATTGGGGTTTCTGTCGGGGAAAATTGACTCAGTAATAAAAATATTATTAACTTGGAGTGTTTGCCATTTCAAGCACCTCAACAAATTTTTACCACAATGTCTTCTTCCAACTTAACAGCTAAAAATATTCGTTATCTAATTTCGTATCTATCTCTGATCTGAAATGTTTACAAATTTCTTTTCGTAGGTTTGAAATTGTTGTACTGTGGAATTTTGAGTGTTTTTCTTTCCCTTTACAATTTTGTTGAATTTGTTGTAAAAATTACTATATTTTGAGTGTTTTTTCAAATTCTTTAAAATTGTTGCTGATATTACTATTATTAATGTAAACCACATACGAGCCATGGCTTCTTGGTTGATTTGTCGAAATATGGAAGTACAATAAAAAAAGAATATCGGAAATTAAATAAAAACAAACACGACATGAAACTACAACATGCAACACATAAAACTACAACATAAAATACACGAAAAACTACAACATAAAAAACAAAAATAACTGCAACACATAACTACAACACAACAACAACAACAACAAAAAACAACGACAAAGCGCTCGGGTATTAGTCTTTCGTTACTAATTGATTAAAACTAACGTTTTCAAATCTTTTTTAAAATTCTTTTTGTGCTTTTATCACAATATGACTAGATCCTATTTCACGACTCGGCGCCCTTTCTAAGTTTAGCAAATATGCCATTTTTCAAATTTCTTGTTTAGAAAATTCGAGAACGAGTGTTCTCTCTACAAAGGTAAACTTTTCAAGGTAGCTATTTTCCCCTCCCAGTACCAATAACCCCAGTCAACATCCGCACGTGAAGAGACTTACCTCAAAGTTAGCGTTGAAACAGGCGTTATCCACCATGGTAGGATGTTGTTTTTGATCCGTGGCACTCTACCAGATCGCAGCCGTTTTACTTCCTAATCTGATAGTGTTCGAAGGAAATTTTTTGGGGTTCGTTTTTTTTTTTGGTCATTTGTGGGTCGCCCCGATGGACTTTATATCTTCGAATGAACCTCTTTTAGTACCGTCGACCGCGTTCTTCCTTTTTACGCCTCAAGGCTATAGCAAACAGAACACGGCCAGTTTACTGCAGTACGACCTTGCATTCAGCGCGTAAAACAATTATCCGCCTGTTGGAAAAACCTTTTAAATAGGACTGAGGCCGATACATAATATAATTCCACCACATGCTGCCTTTACAACGCGGCCAGTGTACTCATCTCACCATGCGTGGCTCCTGAGTCGACTGCCTGGTATCCGCGTTACGTAAGTAAATAATTCCAAAAATTATCGAGAGATGGCGGAATTAGTCCTTCACTTCGTTTCTGGTTTCAGTTCCGCTCTAGTGATACGATGAAATTGCACGCAAACAATCCATCTAAATTAATCTGTGGTGACGAGGCCTTCGCAGTGGATATATAAGGAGATGTAAGGGTGCGTTTATGCAATGACTCGCACTTACATTCTCGCTGCTGGAATTTAATCACGATGGCAAATGTGTCGTTGCCGTGGTAACAACGCTACCGGGATTAGCTAAATCCGACATCGTTTGAGTAAATGCGTGCAGTCTTAGAATCCGTGACAATAAGATAAAGAATTTTTCCTGACGAAACAATTTTCCCAGTCGCTTCTAACTCACATTATTGACTGTTTTCGTTGCGAGCCATCAGAGGTAAAACCACCGCCTGTTGATTTCTAGCTTCTAGCTGCGAGAATGCGAATACGAGTCGTTGCAAAAACGCACCCTAAGGGTGCATTTATACAACGAGACTTTCTCGCTAGCCGAACGCTATTTGCTAGTCAGCCATTATTTATTTAATACTAATTTCCCGTTTCTACTAAATGAATGAGGTAATAGATACCGAATTCACGCGGATAAAGAACAAAGTGCAACAGTAATTGTAAACATTGCTACAACATTGTTGTCATTTCACGCCATTTCCAAAGTTTCGTATTCTTTCTCGCTCAAAGAACTGCTTCCGGCAGTAATCAGACGACGGTAGAATAAATAGCTGGTCACAACGAGAATTCAAAATCCAACGCGTAGTCCATTTCAAGGTTATCGAATCAAAGACAAATAATCGAATCAAATAATCGGTTCCGCATTCAAAAATCAGTCACCTGTCTTGTACAGCAGCAAAAATTGTTTTTTTGTTATAATAAATCGACCCTGTCATCTTGCATGCATCGTACGTCGTGTCGCGAGACACGAGGAAAAGTTCTGCGTCCGCGTTGTTGTCATGGTTACTACGACAACTCAAAAGCGGCGTGCTCCGGTAAAGGCGAGAAGCAGCCAGTAGATTTAGTATTAATCAAGTAAAAGTTAGTGAGCGAAAAAACGTAACAACGCTACCTGGATTGACTAAATCCGACATCGTTTGGGTAAATGCTTGCAACAAACCATTCCCAGTCGCATCTTAACTGTTTTCGTGCAAGCCGGCTGATCTAAAACCGCCGCCGTGTTGGAATTTCAGATGATTTCCATCTTCTCGCAGCGAGAACGCAAAGGCTAGTCATTACATGAACGCGCCCTAATGCTCTGAGACTAAACTACTGTCTCCGAGAGTGGGATTCACGTAGTTTCTAGTTTGCTAGTAAGACGCCGCTTATATTATTAATCCTCACAATGTATGGCAGCTGTAGGCGTACTGGCAATTTCGAGTCAACTGGTTCAGTAAGCGCGCACTCCCTCCAACTCACAAAACTGGCACCACAGGAAGAGGAACGCAGGACCAACTGGGTTTACAAACATAACATAAAAATAATAACGGCTTGAAGAGAAATTTTATGGCTCAGCAGGCGAACAGCTGTCTGATAAAGATTATAAACTTCGTCGTGGCGTTTCTATAAAGGTTTCAACAGATGTAGCCGTGACAAGGTGCTCAGGAAAGTAGTTCCAACGTATAATGGCCCCAAACCAGATGGTGAATTTTCCGGTATTCCGGTTTTCCGGTGTCGTCTAAGCATTCGTTACAGCATCGACACATGTCCGAGGTCTGTGGAAAAAAGGCCTTAGACATAAAAACCAGGTAAAAAAAAAATCCGGGGACCTCTCTGTGGAGAAAAATAAATGAATTGTATAATAATAAAAAAAAAAATTACAAAATTAGGAATAAATAAATAAATGCAGTGGCGATTTGACTTTCCATCCTATATTTACAAAATTGTTCTTTTTTCGTGCTGTTGTTTTGGTTATTAGTTCTGTTAGATTAAGTAAGTTGCCTTGGCTCGAACTTCACCAGGCTGACAAAGGAGTTTCCCTCCAGGCTTTTCCATCCAAGGGTTTGTGCCACGCTAGGAAATTTTTTTTTCGGGTAGTAGGAAAGGAGGGGGAGGCTCAATGGCGCGTCGACAGGTCATTAGTGCCCACCTCAGTCACAGTGCAGTTTTCCGGGTTGCCACTGCACCACAAATTGCACAGATGGTAAACAAACCTCAAATCTAGATCTTATCACACATTTGTACCTCCTGCAAAAAATAAAAAAAAATAAAAATTCCGGACAGGAGGACAAACTCATGGCCCAATTGCCGTGCTAAATCTCGTGGAAACTGTGACGAACAGCGTCAAGTTGGTGATATTCCACAAGCACATGATGGAACGTAAGTGGCCGGTTACAATAATGGCATTCAGGATGGAATTCCTCCCTAAAGAAAAAAAACAATGTGTTAGGACGGTGTGACCAACATCGCCGCTTCTTGGTGACTGTGGCGACAAGACGAGGGCCAATCCTGGAAAATGCCTTTTTATACTCGCTATTTATTGTGTCTTTCTTTCATTCCCACAAGGCTTGCCGAGCAGCATGCTACCGCAGACGAAAAGTTGGAAAGGTGTCCGAGGGAACAAGGCTGAAATGCCTTTGGAGGTAGGCCTACCAAAAAGGGCCCCTTTCGCAGCTGCATCAGAGTGTTCATTCCAAGCTATCCCAACGTGGCCCGGGGTCCAGCAAAAAATGACAGTCTTCCACTGGCCAGGAAAGCAGAATTTGTATTCGTTGTATCAAGGAGTCGAGAGTTGTATGATGCCAAGGACTCCAGGAAACTCATGCAATCACCAAAGCTGAGCCTAGAAGGGTGAGGGACCCGTTCAACAGCCAGACCAAGTGCTAAACGCTCTCCCGAAAACATAGAATAGCCTGATGGAAGGCGACGGGGAACAGTCATCCCCTCATGCACACAAGCACAGCCACGCCAACTTCTCACTTCGACCCATCAGTGAACAGCCGCATATATTCGACATACTGATGACACAGCCGCCGAAACTCCTGCAAGTACTGTGCGGCTGGAGTGGAACTTTTGGGGAGGACTGCCAGAAGAAATGTGAAAATACCACTTGGGACATGCCAAGGGGCAATTGGCATCTTCCCATGCCTCAGGACACGGGGCATTTGAAAGGTCATCTCCCGACAGGACTGCTATACGCGGTACTTACCTTTACCCACCCGGCGTCTGCCAACCACCAAGTCTCGTCCAAAAACTATGGGCCAAAGAAAGTATAAAAAAAAAAAAGCGTGGGACCAGCCCAACTACAATCTACAAGCGTGGGCTGGTCCCACGCTTTTTTACTTTTCAATATTATTTACGCACCGAAAATTATTAATCTTATGTATGAAATATGTCGTTGTGAGTTTCGCCTAGTCACGAGGCTCGAGTTTTACATCATTCATTTCACTGACATAGTCTTTTATTCGAGGTGTAGGCTGTCAAAATTAATCCATGATGACGTGTGCGAGTTTTCAGATTAACCGTATATAGAGATTACACTTTTAGCACGGGGATATGCTAGCGTGACGTCGCCACCGTGCACTGAAGTATGGCTATAATTGATAACTCCCTCGTGACGGTATTATTACGAGAAGTTAATTTTTTAGATTCCGGTTGATCTCTTGACTAGGATAATGAACGTATTTTTGGATAATCAGATGCTTCGTTGTGTTGCTTTTTTTGTGTGGTTATTTTGATCATTGCTATCGTCACATTGTTTGAAACTGACGACTGACTGTTGTAAACAAATCTTACATTATAAACCAAAGTCTCATATCAGAAATGAGGCAACCGCAATGACGACCCCCGGAAGGGGAACAATGTAAACGTGCGAGTGTGTCAATTCTTTGGCTTGAAGTTGAAACTGGGACGTTGTTGCCCTGAAAAGAAGTTGAAATTGGCACATTGTTACCTCGACTAACAATTTGCTCTAACAATTATCCTTCTAACCAAACACCGTGGTAACTTCAAGGGCAAGTATTACATGACGTCATGCACACTTCTTTTTCACACGGTACGCATCGCTTAAGCCGCAGAAGACTGGAAGTGGGGGGGGGGGGGAGTGAAGTGAGCTGTTACCATTAAGCATACGATTACGCATTAACTCAACCTAAAAGAGAATTTCTAGGGGTGTTTGCTATTAATTCAAATAACCATCCACATTCAACTACGTATAGCAAAGAGGAGGAAGGGAAAAAAACCAAGAGGAGAGGGAGAGGACGGGATAAAAGGAGGAGGGGACAGGGGAGGGAGAGGATTGGCGGAAAGCGGGAGTGTTACACAAACAAAAATCGACTGTTGCAGTGAACGATCAGGCAGCAAGATCAAATACTGGGAAACAACCACGGGTCAAACAAATCCCCGGGCAAAGCCGGGTACGATGTTAGTAAGTGGACAAATTTTCCGTGGGATTTTTTTCCATTTTTTTCTTTGTTTGCTTTTTTTTTGTGTGTTGATACGCACGAAATTATTGTTCGTATGCGCAACACAAAAATTATGAAAGCGATCAACGGTATGAGAATTATAGCGCTAAGTTCTGCCGAAATGCATCGTTGCAAGTCCGTGAAGGATTTACAAAGTTTTCTACGGGTCCTGCAAGAAGCAAACAACAAGCAAGCAACAATGTTAGATTGTTTTAGCATAACTATAATTGTTTTATTTTTTTTATTTTTGAGCGTGAAATGCTGCGAAGGGATTAGATTAGCGATAGGAAGTGATGGGAGGGATCTTGATGCCTATCTATGTAAGAGTAGCCTACGTGAGGGCGTGGACTCTCATATACTCTCAATATCACATTATGGACTTATGTAATATCCCGTATAGTGAGAGTGACTATACGTGAGAGTAGCTATGAGGGTTCAAAACTAGCTTCACCAGTTTAATGAGATATAGTTCTCAGTAAACTGGTGAAGCTTGCTTTGAACCCCCCCCCCCCCATGGATGCTCTCACGTATTGTACCAGAAGAGTGGTTCAACACGTACCTCGTCGAAAAATGGCGGCAGTGGCGTAATTATTGCTGGTGACATCTATAGGGACTCGCCGTCGTTTGCGCGCCGTGTTGAAACATACTACACATATAATGAAAGGGGTGAAACCAGCCAGAAGTCATATCGTAGACCAACCCGCACCTGTATTGAGCCTTATTAAATTTTACGCTTACGCGCTATTATATGGACTGGAACTCGTGCTAAACGTCTTTATTGATAACTTGTTTCACGTTCGAAGCATCGAGGTAAAATCCCCGGACATTACCGGAAGTTAGACTGGGATAGCAAAGACTAATAAAGCTGCTCAGATCGCTCTGGACAACGTAGTGGTGCAAATAATGACTTCGAGCGTGAAATAAGTTGACAATAAAGACGTTCAGCGCGAGTTCCAGTGATTACAATCTATATAACTAAGTTCATAATATTTGTTTGTTTGTTTGTTTGTGTTTGTGTCCGCAATGATATTGACGTCCGCAGTAGGAATGTCGATAATCATTATTCATCCGTATAATCTCGATACTCCTTATATTGTTTGTTTGTAAGTCTGTCAAACGAAATTGTCTGTGGTATAAGTAATGATTCGAACTGTGTTTTCAACAAAGAGAAACAGTACTGATGACGTCGTGTTTTTTCAGTCACATTTTTTTCTTGCAAACGAGATCTAGGTCTCTATTTCTCTTATCCCTGAATCTAACTAAATCTAGTGAAAGCTTGGGCGACTGCGAACGGGAAATCGCAGGATTTTCATGCAAACGTTAAATCATAACAATGCTTTATTAAAGATGGGTTGCCACCAAATTAACGTTGCAGCATCTAGCCCTATCGAGTTTTCTCTTGCAGCGAGCAAAGGAATGCACAAAACAAAACTTTTAAACGCAACAAACAAGCCAAATCACTCTTTAATTATTGTGTAAAAATGTGGTACGCCCTCGTGCACCTGGAAACAAGCTGCATAGATTAACGATATTAGTGTCACTAGATGGCGCCAGGAGTTTTCTGTGTGTTTTTCCGTGGCGCCATGTAGTGACATCAGTATCGTTAATCTTTACAGCTTGCTCCAAGCTGAACGAGGGCGTACCAAATGTTTACACAATAATTCAAATGGAACGTGGCTTGTTTGTTGTGTTTAAATATATTTCTTTGTTCATTCCTCTTCTTGTTGCGAGCAAGTGCTAGAGAGAACTAGATATCGCTCGATGGCACCTGATGCTCTAAACTTTCGTTGGAGGCAACCAGCCTTTAAACCGGTCATATAAGGGTGGGGGGGGGGGGGGGAGTCACTGTCCTAGTAGTGATTATAAAAAAAACCCGGATTGTTCAACGATATGACTTCTGGCTGGTTTTACCCCTTTCTTTATAGGCCTATTTATAGTCTATTCATATGGCGCGCGAGTGAAGAGGAGCCCTTGTGGTCCACATCATGGTAATATTTATAAATGATCTACAAAGAGCTGATGAATTTAAACGATGTATACAACGAGCTGATGAATTTTTGCATTTGATTTTCGGTGTTGTTGATAACGAACCCGTCCTCTGGGACGAGTGGCTCGACACTCGCAAAAGCCGAAAACGACGAGAATTTAAAGTCAGCATTAACACGCGAAATGGCTGACGATGAGATTACATTTACGTCGTTAGCGACGTTCGTGGGTGTCGAGCCGCTCGTCCCTGGGCGAAGACTTGGGTCATTTTTGTTCTTTGCAAGCGAAGTGCAAACAGGATGTTTGAAAAGTATCTCCCCAGTCTTTAAGTCACCAATTCCCAGAAATACCGATCGTGACAGCGCACTCAGCAAAGACCATTATTTTAGAGCGAAGTGTAGGAGGAAAATAACAGCGCTCAGAATGCTCTACGCATTTGGTACTTTGGACTGTTACATGTCAGACAACGAACGAGTTACTGCAGGCTGTTTACTTACGCCACGCTGTCATAATACAGACTTTCTTTTAAGCTCCTACTGACGCTTTCTGACGACACTTTATGGCTTTCAAGGATTGACGTCGTTTTAAAGTAGGCCTAATTAAAACAAACAAAAAACTTTAATGTCCCGACTCTTGGTCCTTTCGAGCACCTTAAAAGTACCAAGTAAAATGTAAATCCATCCTTTCAACCTTATTCGAGCTTGAAAGGAACTTGATGAAAATTTGCAATCGAGTAAAGAAGTTGGCAGTTTGCGTCAATTTTTTTATTTTTCTGAACAGTCCACACCAGCAGGAGCTAGAAAATAAGAAATCAGTTTTATGTTTTTCTTCTGATACCCGCAGCAACGGCCAGTAAAGAAAAGTTCACTAAAGACCTGTACTAATCCCAAGTAAAATGAAATTTTGTGGGCCACAAGTTAGTAAAAAACATCATACCGAAAGTTCTCATGGGGCTGCCGTCATGAAAGTGGCGGCAGGTTTCGTGTTTGGAGTGTTGGAATATACACTTTCTAAAAAAAAAATGTTTTGAAAAAGAGTTGTATATAATAATTTGTGTTTTCCACATTTTATGTCCAATTCTAAAATCATAGATGGAATTTTGACCAAAAAATCAGCAACCAATGTTTGGCTTCGACACAGTCGTTTTCGATTCGATGTAACTATGGGCATAAATAGGCTCATTTGAAAGGTAGAGATGTTAGTTTTCTAACAGGGCCAGTAAAAATGCTTCAGTATAAACTGTGACCGAGTTATAGTTGATTGTCCGTATCATACTTCTTTGTTAATGAAATTTCGACGTTGAACCATTACTGTACCATTCCCAAATCTCAAAAAAATGGTGTAAATAGGGTCACTGAAAGATAATGTACTGGATGAGATATAAAAAATGCATAGCCTACCGTTTTTTCAACAAAAAAAAAGTTCAAATTGGGACTACTTTTCTGGACCCAAAATCCAATTTGAAAAGAATAAAGTAAAAGAATTTAGGGCCAATAAAATTGCTCTAAAAGGGGATAAGTTGTCACCAATTGTTTAGTATCGTTGTACAGTACCATACTCATTCAGATATATAATGACCTTCGAAATTTTTAATAGCAATGTATGAAAACTAGGTTCGTCTGAAAGTGTCAGAAAATTATTTAACACAGCTAATACAAATGCATAGTTGCCAGTCCGTGGTCTAGTGCCATAATTTGGCTTTTCTAGAATAGGCCAACAATCTAGTGATGAGTAGTTCTAGTGCGACTAGGAAGTTGGATTTGGGATTTATAGCCGAATGGCGTCGCACTTCTGGTTAAATTTGGTTAAACTGGAAATAAAAACGTCCAGGCTGGAAATCAGTTGCATCTGGAGTTTATTTGTATGATGGCATGGTTGGATGAAGGAAGTTAGAAGGCTTGCCACGACTTACAGCATTTCGGTGGTGGATGTTATTGAACGTTCGCCTAAAAACCTTTTAGACTTTCCTTCAGTAAAGTAGTCCTAATTTTGAATAGGCCCGACCTGCATAAGGCCAGAAGAGCAGACCCTAAATCGGTCCGCGTTGGTCGAGCAAAAGTAGAGAAGACGAAAAAAGCCAAAGGAAAGCCTAGCACGAGAATTTAGGTTCACGCATGCGTGGAAAGCCTTTCACACAATTTTATATATAATATTTAACACAGCATTATATTGCATAGCAAATTCTTATATAAAGAAAGAGGCCACAATATTCCACTGATCGCCCCCAGGGGCCCAGTGCAGCGGGGAGTGCCAGCACTAAATGTGACTGAGGGCACAAGGACATCAGACGCAAGACAAGCCTAAGGGGTCAAGTTGATAAAGGCCAGGACGATGGGGATGATAATGTGAGGGTCCCATGTCCCAACGAACCAAGGTCCATCGTGTAACGGCGCCAGGAGGTAAGCTCTGCCCAAGGCCAACAGGCAAATCGAGGACTGGCAAGCTCCGTCACTCTAGTTCCATTTATGAACATTATAAACCTTGTTAGATAAAGTGCATCTTTACCGTTAAATTTTCATTAATTTCTTTGTTTTAGTAATGGCACAGTAATGGTACAAAGACGGGTTTTATTTAAAAATAAACAATGATAGCGCTACACAGTCAGCCATAGATTAACAGGTCTCTGCTTACACTACAGCGATATTCTTGGTACTGTTAGAAAAAGTACACCTCCACATTTCAAATGAGACTATTTATGTCCAATTAAGTTCATTAGTAATGGGACAGTATCATTTCTAAGTCGAATCGAACATGAGTATGGCAGCAGCTCATAGTTGCTGTTTTTTACTGATAATTTCGTTTTGGTTTTATAGGCTATGGTGTTCATGCATGGGATAAAAAATGTAGAAAATACAATTATTAACAACTTATATTCATTTTGAAAAAAATTCACTTGAACAGATTCGACTACACAGTCCAAAACCGGAAACAGGCCACCACTTTCCAAGATGGATGCCAAAGCACAACTTGAATTAATGAGATATTTTGGTACCATGTTTAGTACGATTTTTACGACGCATGTGTACCAAATTTCATGTTTCTTGATTTTAGCTCTCGATCCAGTCATTTTATTGACTGGTCTAGCAAGCGTGGGAGGAAATTTTGCGTCACTCATCTCACCAACGCTTTATCCTTCTCCCCAATTTTTCCGCTTACAGCAGGGTAAAAGAATGTATAGGTAGTGCCACTCTTTCTCGCACAACGGTAAACATTTTGGACCAAAGATGTACCTGCTTTCAACGATTTACCGCCAGAGGGCATTGTCGTGAAGTAACGGGAAGCGCAAAGCATCATGGGGATCAAAACTATTTAGCGTCACTAAAACAAATTGATCACGATAAGAATACAAAATTAATCGGCTTAAAATATATCGTAATTCAGATTAGGACATTAAAATAATTTTAAGAAAGATCAGAACTGGCTGATCTTCATTTTTAAAAACCAACATTAAATTTTAAAACGGTTTGTCGTTAGGAGTGGAGCTAATTATCACATACGGTTTTGTGTTGGGAGAACGTTCGAGTAGCGTCCTCATCGGCCGTTCAGGCTGAAGCTTCTTCCGTGGTTTATGCTTAGTGTAACGAACTGTATACAGTTTGAATCGAACACATGATAAGTTCTTCAACTTCGGATGTTGCCCACACACGAGTATTTCGTCTGTTTCCGCAGGTATTGTAGTGGTTACCATGGCCACGATGCCGCCATGTTTTATTTCAAGTTTCGCCTCCTACCCGGACCAGACAAGTGCTGCCTTCTGGTGCCTTTGGTGGAAGCAGGTCTTTTTTTACCCCCGTTTTTAGAAAAGCGTCACTACCTACTTAATCTACCCTGGCTTGCAGTAAGGAAAGGGTACGCCAATATACTAAACATTCGTGCTAAACTAATTCCATTATTCACGATATTCATCTTTCGTTCTTAAAAGGTAACAAGTTGAATATGTACCTTTGCCTAACATTCAGCTCCTATTACGACCACAGAAACGCAGAAATAACAGTAAATACAGAATTGCTAAACCGTACTGCAGCCATACGTGAAGACAACTGAAGACATTTTTTAAACACCGTCGTTTTCGTACTATATATGGAAGAAATATCGAATGTAAAAGCAGTTATTTGGGGGAAAGGACAAATAAGAGCTCAACACACGTGTTGCGAAGCATTTGTGGGTTTGAAAACTGCCAACCGTGGAATATGAGACACGTGGAATATGATCATTTCATCAGTACAAGTTCATATCTATAGCATATTCTCGATTCGTTGTATGCTGGTTTCTGAAGAACTGAGTATGTTTCATAAGAATCGTAACTTCTCAAAAATATCCTCATCGTATGTTAGCATTTGTGCATTTTCCTTTGCATAACTTAGCCTACACCAAAGTCAATTTAGGCCTAATAAATCTGCCTTGGCGTTTGGGCATTGAGGCAGGAAAAATGACGGGATTGTTAGTCAGTCGTGCTTACCACTATCGGACTTTTGTATAGCTCCTGGCCCGATATCACACTTATCGATCGCCGGTAGCTTAGATTGCTCTTCGTATTTCCGACCATGTTTTCTTTGCCTAAATAAGCCTTGTATTTTTGTCTTGCGGGCTCGCGTAACTACGTCATTCATTCACCCTCTCGCCATTCGCGTTGCTTAGCTTTGCTTACTAGCGTAATTGCGTCATTCATTCAACTTCTTGTTGCCTACGCAGACTTCCGTCAGCATGTCGCGTTGCCTTGTTAGATTTTTAAAAAATATTCTCAAGTCACTAAAACTCACCGATTCTTTAGAATTTAAACTTAGTCATTTTTGTCTAATCTCAAACTCTTAAAATTATAAAGGGTAAAACTGTTATTATTTATAACCTATTTCTCGTCGGTTGTAATTTTCAGGTGAGTTGGTCAGCTGACTATGTAAATTATGATCGCGTGGATATAACCCTTGGCTTGTGGGGTGATCATTGTATCTCCTGCGTCCGTCATTGCCAGTCGTCTGCTGGGGCTGCCGTGATTTTTCACGGTCAGTCTTTCGTTTTAACTTGTCCCGTCGTTTTGTATGTATTAATTTGATTTTTAACAATTTTTTCGCTGGTTCAGCCAAATGCAATAAGAAACTCCGCATCGTTCAACGTCGTGCTGATGCCCTGAACTCGTCAGTGCTAAGGTAATTACGAACTGAGCTATGTGATATGTTTAATTAACAGCCGAATATAATTTAGCGGTCGAGTACGTTTGCGGTATTTTTTTTGGGGTGCCATCTTCACTAGCCTTGATGTCACTAATGTTTTGGTGAGCGTAGCCTAATGTCAGACTTTCGACGTGGTTTTGCTAAAGCTGCCGGAATCCCGATAGCTGCTTTCGTTGATATTGGTTACAAATGAAGGCGCTCATTAACCCTGTTTCGCATGCTATGCTTATATTTTCAAGTGTCTAGACTACTCAATTGGTTAACTACGTTTCCGTCGGAAATAGTAAGCCTAACTTGAAAACTTGCTTTCCTTCATTGTCATTGACCCGTAGCGAGAAGCATCACCCTTGATTTAGTTTTGGTTCGACATGTCCGTTACGTGATGCCTTAACCGTCAATTTCATAAACCCGCTACGAGAGGTCTAACGTAAAGGTGTAAGCCGTTAGACTTGAAATTAACCATTTTCTACTGAAAATTAAGCTTGTTCCGTTGCGTGACGCCAGTGCCGTTCCCAAATTTGTCCCGTAACGAGATGTCTAACTGACTGGTTAATAATAGCTGGGTGCCTCAGCGCTTGTTTCGATTAATACCGATTTCGCTTAAACGCATTTACTCATGTAACACGCAAGTGATTGTAGATGTCTCTTTAATGACTTTTTATTAAACCGCAACTTTCGTAAATCTTAAGGTTTTGTCAAGTGTGGTCATTGCTATGTGGATTGGGTTTTATTTTCATAGCTTTGCTGAATTAGTTATCCTAACTTTGCTTAACTAAAACTTAACCTCCCCTGCGTTCTTTCGTGGCCTTAAGACCCCACAAACGAACCCGGGACCTTAGCAGAATCATACCCTAGATTTTTAATTTCCCCCGCTGCCAGTTTTTCCAACAAAATGGGAAGACGTCGGCTCAATTAACAATTAAGAGCGATACCGCCGACCAGTGCCCACTGGCTGTTCGTTCAGTCTTGCGACCGTGTTCCAATCTGAGGTTTTGTTTCTGCGATTTTGATTCCGATTCCAGTATGGTGGAAATCCACCTAACCAACGCTAGAATCAACTTTCGGAAGGGAAAAGAAAACGGAAACTGGGGCATGCTATGAAATCATATCAGAAAAGGGGTTGAGAATCCGCAGTTCGACTTGGGAGATTTGAAAATGTTTGAAGTTGCCTAATTTTGAAAATATTTGTGAAGGTCGTCGTAGATAAGTGGCCTTTTGCCTGTAATGAGTTGATTTGAGTTGAGACTGGAAAGGGGACCGACCGAGGCCAAGCCCCTGCAGTCAGTGCTGACCAGGGTGGTGTGAGAGATTACCAGCGGCTATGGATTCTATTATAGATAAGTCGCGTAACTACAATGAGGCAGTCGCGTAACTGGCCCCAAGTAAATTTCTTTTGTGATTTATCAGAAGAAAAAAATCGTTTTTTTTTGTAAGTTATTGCTGTGTAGTTCCATGAAAGTTGTTTTTTGTGTTGGGAAAATTTAATTGTTTTATTTTTTGTTTGAAGGTGGGGTGGGGGTGGAGGGGTTCCAACAAGATCTCCCCTTGTGTGGCAAAAACTACCACTTTTTTTATGCATGGGGGTTTCCAATGGGCAGTTACCTTACGTAACAAAAACGGCATTTTTTTCTTTGATGAAGGGGGGGTCCACAGAGTTTTCGCCTTGTGTGGCAAGCACTGTACTTTTTTTATAAGGGGGAGGGGATGGCCTCCACTGGTCTTTAGCTGCAAAACTGCATTTCCTTTTTTTTTTAATGAAGGTGGCATCACTGAGCTCTTGCTTTGTGTGGTAAAAACTGGATTTTTTAATAAAGGGGGGGGGGGGGGGGGCTCCACTGGGCTACCGCCTCCGGGCCCCTATTTTAAAGTTACGCTTCTGTTATGGACATCATTTTGCTCCCCTGTATGGTCGGAGGATTCCTGGTACGAAACCATGAGTGATTCCCTCCTGTTATTAAGTTTATTTCTCCTTCTAATTGTGTAGTATGGTTCCAGCGAGACTTAGTTTGCTTCGTACGACGTAAGACTCCCCAGAAAGTAATAAAATTAACAATTAAGTTGTTCTTTGAAACACAAAACACAGAAACGAAATTACATACACGTATCAGCAAGAAATGAGCAAACACAATGCGAACAATCTAAGTCTGACCAGGAAAGCAAGAAAATCCACGTGCCATCCATCAGAAATTCAGGAATTGAAACCGGACCTTTGGACTGAGCCTGTATTGCTCTAGACCACTGTGCTAACTTGATACAAGAAGCAATCTTTATAGTATCGAGTTAGCTTATTGGCCTAGTGTATTAGTGGTGGTCTGATCCAACGACCCGGCTTCAGTTTGCGAAATCATGAGGGCACGTAAACAGTTTCTTTATGATTGAAGTCCTCTCTCCAGCAAAACTAAAACTATTAATTTCTCCGTTTCTATAATAATAATAATAATAATTGGTTTTACCCCCTCAATAGGTGGTGGGGATTCGGAAGGGTGGCTGATGCGGCCACTAACACCGGTCCCAATAAAAGAAAAATTCAAAATGGCATCACTGATAGGAACGCACAAGGAAACGGGAAAGATCAAGTTTACTCAGCATCTTTCGGAAGGAACCCAGCGAACTCGCCGACACCACAGCCTCGGGGAGGGAGTTCCATGGGGCCACAATACGATTTGTAAAAAAATGCTTCCGACAGTCAAGGTGGCATCCCAGTACCCTCAATTTCAGAGAGTGCCCTCGCGTATTAATAACAGCACTTCGTTCGAAGAAAGCTAGGTCCATGGGTGGCATGCCATGGATAATCCTAAATGTGAGGGTCAAGTCCGCTTTGAGGCGTCGTAGTTCGAGGGGCTCGAGACCGAGCATACGCAATCTTTGCCCAGGTGACAACTGACTAAAATGTTTACCGTTGTGCGAGAAAGAGTGG
Source organism: Lithobius niger (assembly GCA_023313725.1). Classification (NCBI taxonomy): domain Eukaryota; kingdom Metazoa; phylum Arthropoda; class Chilopoda; order Lithobiomorpha; family Lithobiidae; genus Lithobius; species Lithobius niger. The sequence continues at coordinate 55,128 of JAHWFP010254402.1, forward strand.
CACTACCTATACATTCTTTTACACTGCTGTAAGCGGAAAAATTGGGGAGAAAGATGAAGCGTTGGTGAGATGATTAACGTAAAATTTCCTCCCACGCTTGCTAGACCAGTCAATAAAGTGACTGGATCGAGAGCTAAAATCAAGAAACATGAAATTTGGTACACATGCGTCGTAAAAATCGTACTAAACATGGTACCAAAATATCTCATTAATTCAAGTTGTGCTTTGGCATCCATCTTGGAAAGTGGTGGCCTTTTTCCGGATTTTGGACTGTGTAGTCGAATCTGTTCAAGTGAAATTTTTTCAAAATGAATATAAGTTGTTAATAATTGCATTTTCTACATTTTTTGTCCATGCATGAACACCATAGCCTATAAAACCAAAACGAAATTATCAGTAAAAAACAGCAACCTATGAGCAGCGCTGTACGGACTCGAGCTGGTCAATGTCGCCAAGGAGGTAGGGCGACCAAACCGGGCTAGCATACTCCAGGAGAGGCCTAACATACACTTTAAATGCCCACACTAAAGTTTGGCGATCAAGGGTCAGAAAACACCGCTTAGCAATCGAAAGTCGAGTGAAAACAGATTTGGTTATGATGCCACAGTGGATAGATGGCTTTAATTCAAAATTCAAATGAATGCTCAGGTCACGAATGTGTGTAACCGGATTTAACAGGGAATAAGACAAAGAGTACGAGTGCAATGGGTTATTTCTACCAACATGAAAAGTACAGCATTTAGAGGTGGAAATCGGTAGTTGCCAGAGTTCAGACCAATTCGACACGGACCTCACTTGGGCAAACAAAAAAATCGAAGTCAGATGCACACAAAACCTCCGAGCCAACTTTAAGGTCATCAGCAAATTTAAGTTTTGGTTTCGCGGGTGTCGTCGTGGCGTTAGTCAAGTCGTTCAAAAAGACAACAAAGAGTAAAGTTCCTAACACGGACCCCTGTGGTACGCCACTAATAATATCTCTGGCAGAAGAAAGCGTTTGCTCAACTAAGACACGCTGGGATCACCCCGTTAAAAAGCTTTCGATCCACCTTAATAATGGTCCACAGATCCCAATCGCAGCGAGTTTGTACAACAATTTACTATGAACGACCGATTCAAACGCCTTTTGGAAATCAAAGTAAATATCATCGGATGGAATGCCCAGGTCAAGGGCAGTAGTCCAGCTTTCCATTGCCAAAAGCAGTTGCAGAGTTGTCGAACGGTTTGGTAAAAAGCCAAACTGGTCGTCATTAATTAAATTATTTGTTTCCAGGAAGACCAATAAATCTTCACGTATAATAGATTCCATTACTTTGCACGCAACCACAGTAAGTGCAATAGGGCGGTAATTCAAAGGATCAGAAGTATTGCCCTTTTTATAAATTGGAACAACATTAGCGGTCTTCCAAACTGATGGTAATACTCCCTGAGCAAAAGACAAAGAAAAGATATATGCCAGGGATTGGTATACCTCCTGTGCAACTTGCTTTATGAAAAACGCAGAATAGCCATCAGGCCCCACTGAGCGGCTAGGCTTAATGCGGTTCAAAGCAAGTAGCACACGTGCGTTGGGGAAACTTACATCGGCTAAGTGCACCAAGGGGCGGAGTTCAGAGACGATAGGAGCATACACAGAATTATTGTCGACAATTCCGTTTTCAGAGAATATACGATTTAGTAGATCGGCCTTTAACGCATTTTCGAAAAGGTAGGAACCTCCCTGCTTAAACGGGGGTAAGGAGCGCGCCTTTGCTGTATGCCGTCTATACAGATGGAAGAGGGAGGAAGGATTTCCCTCCTGAATTGTCTTCCTTTCAAAAGCAGTATGCCAATTCTTTACAAGCTGAAGATATGATTTTTTACTACTAAGGTAAGATGCCTTGAGAGTGGTTGATGCCGGGTTACCTTTAAGTTTTCTCCACAAACTTAATTTCGTGCGTGCTGCCTTTCTCAAATTTATAGGAAGATTTACTTTCCCTGGATGCCTGGGAGTCACTTTCACAGAGCAAAGTTTAATAAAATGGTTCATCAATCTGGTAAAGCCTACCCAAACTTTATCGACTGATTCTCCAAGTAGTGGCAGCAAGTCGGTCCAAGTCGCTGTAGCAAGGCTTGAACGAAGTCTGTCAAAGTCCAGTTTACTTTTAGAAGAAGTGCAACCCTCTGTAGAGTATATGCCACAATTTACCTCAAACTGGATCATGCAATGGTCACTAGAGCCGATGTTTTCAACTTCACTTATCCCGAAAATAAGTCTAGGGTCAGCAGAGAAGAGCAGGTCAAGCGTGTTGGAGCCCCGAGTAGGGAAAAGGACTAGCTGCTGCAAACCAAGTTCCACAACCAAATCAAGCAATACACGGTGATGGCTGTTTGGGGTGGTTAGAAGATGCCAGTCAACGTTAGCCAAATCAATTCTATTCAATATATTTCGACCAAACTTGGCCACATAGTAGATAGCAACTTTTCCCAACTTTACACCAACTTTTATGCAATTCCGTGCAGGAAGCAACACGGAAATTTGAAAACTGTTCACGTGTTGTTCTGGTTCTTGTTCTTGTTCTTGGCTGACACGGTTTCAGAAAAACTACTGCACCTAGGCCTACCTAAATTCTGAAACTTGATCTGAACCAGAGATTTCCCTAGGCTTCAACCTTACAGGGACCACTTTTTCGATTGGTCGATCCATTCCGGAGTTATGGGACCCTAAACGATCATTTTGATTGTTTTACATTGTTTTAACCATTGTATTTAGGGAACAATGCCACTCGGTAAACTCCAGATTCATTCTTCGTGCACGTGTTATGTCTATGCTAAAAAGTTGATTTTGAACGGTAAAATGAAAGAATCAGTGTTTCAGCTAAAAGCATATATTTTTAAACCAAACTCAGCTGCGTTGTTACTTTCGACGGCATCGAAATTGGCAGCTAAAAACGATAGAATTTCGTATTTATTTCGCAGATGGAGGCTTTCAGAGCTGAGTTGAATTGTGTCAGAGTGGCCAGCAACAATCGACTGCATGCATAAAGCTTTGTAGCGCGACCCATAGCGGTAAAAAAGATACACGGATTACAAACAAAAACGTCAAGAGTGCCGTAAAAAAGGGGGATATATGATTGAATTTACACTTGTTAAAATGAACACGGATAAAAATTGATGATTTTTAATTGAAATAATAAAATGTACAATTGACAAAATTCCATCCGTTTAGGTGCTGTTGTGCTTTACTAATCTTATATTTAAAACGTAAAGCACAACAGCACCTAAACAGATGGAATTTTCTCAATTGTACATTTTATTATTTCAATTAAAAATCATCCATTTTTATCAGTGTACATTTTAACAAGTGAACATTCAATCATATATCCCCCTTTTTTACGGTACACTTGACGTTTTTGTTTGTAATTAGTTTACTCTCTTGTCAACTTTAGCATTGTGTTTCTTTGAAGAACAACTAAATTTGAACAACTAAATTAAAAGCAGGGTTAAGTCACAGGTATTTATTTTTACAAAAACAGGAACGTCTATAAACCTGACGTTGCACTGAAGAAACCCCATCTATATGAAGAAACCCCCATTCGATCCGGGTGATGGGAAGTGTATATGTATGGGTTTTTCTCCGGTTGTTTCCCGCCCGTTGCACGAGGGTTTCCTCCGGGTACTCCGGTTTCCTCCCTCATGCGGCAAAAAACAACTGTAATAATGGTGGTACTTCTTCCACTTAACATCTGCCGCCGGGGAATTTGGGTGGGTGGATGCCTCGAGCATCGTCTCTATATATTATTATAACTTCTGTAAGTTCCATAAACTGTGAAAAGAACGTCCATATAAAAAGTCTGGTTTGGTGTCACGGCAGTGGGTTTTTGAGAAAGAGTGGATCACATTTTCTAAAGCCTTTTATCAAAAAGCTCTCTTACCCAAATCTGGCGGCATACCGGCAAAGTATTGGAAGATGCTTACTTTAACAAGACCTACTATCCTATAATTACCTTGAAAATCTGAACTATGACTTACCATTTCAGCCCGATTCATGACTTAGGCAGATACACGCCTACTCCCTCCAAAAGGGTGCAGACACAATAAAAACTTCTGCTTGCAAACGTCCAGATGGACTGATGATGGTGTGACTCGTTGGCCTGCACAATAAGTTAAAATACATACTCGCCTTTGCTAGCCGTCGCATACAAGTTTACCGAAATGACAAATTTTATCTCGCATTGTAAGTGCTGGCTTGTGACATGCGCCTGTTGCTGACTCTATCAGTGGTTCTCATATAGACTTTGGCTGTCTTGATAGTAATGAATATCATGGCCTCTATTACTATCTGTTGAATGACGGAAATTGGTGGATGTTAGGAGAACCTCTTAATGATGTTCCTCATCACAGTTACTTTCTCCCATTTCTCTTTTTTTTTTCTGGATGTTTTGGTGTACTTATAGTATGGTAGTTATAAAGGAGTTCCCTTTTTTTTTATCGTATCCTAGCATGCGTCCGTGCAGACAGCCTGAAAAGCAAGTGACCAGCTTTCTTTGTATGGGTACCCTTCGTAACGAACACACTAAATCATAGCAGCGCATTGAACTGCTATTTATCAATGCCAACATATGAGGTAGGCAAGAAATGGTCACTTTCAGCAGAAATCACAAACGAAGTGCACAGTGTCGTAGATCAGAACACTTTATTTTCGGGTCTACTGTAATGAAAAAAGAAAACCAATAGTCGACCACTCCAAATTTAATTGCCGGGACGAGAAGATAATTAAACAGACTGCCTCTGACAAGCAATATAGCCCCACAGGGTCGTAAATAAACACGCGGATTTATTTTTCAACCTTGTCACGTTGTGGTCTTGTTCCCAATAAATTGACAGAAAACAAAAAAAAAATCAAGGAATGAATGCCACAGCCCACTCCCGTGTCGACTTCGAAGCGTTACGTTGTGGTCTTCTTGTTCTCAATAAATTGACAGCAAATATTAAAAATCAAGGAATGAATGCCATACCCATGTCGACTTCGAAGCGTTACGTTGTGGTCTTGATCTCAATAGATTGGCAGAAAATATTAAAAATCAAGGAATGAATGCCACACCCATGTCGACT
>JAHWFP010254403.1:1075-14593 GCA_023313725.1 Lithobius niger
AACCTGGACGGCGTATCACCATCCCCCTATGACCGGGCGGGATGAGAACACGGCATAACTCAGCATTGGTTGGTTTGTTGGTGTGCACGGCATGTGGGTCCTTTGTTTTAAGCTGGTTGGAGCCATTGGACTAGTGGCGATGCTTCGATGATGAATCGTTGGGTCCTGGGCTTGGATCTGCCATTCTGATGTGGAGTTGAGCCATTGGACCAGTGGTGACGAAGACTTGGCCGATGAGCACTGTGGCCCCGACGTTCTAGGCTGGTCGAGCAGTTTAGACTGGTGGTGACGCTTTGGTGGTGAGCGACGGATCCCCCTTGCCTTCGTGCCGGCAGATCCCCGTTCTAAACCGGAGTCGACCCTTCGGACCGAGTTGCGAGACTGGTACAAACGTAAGCTGTTGCATCGACGATCCCCCAGTCTTCTTATGAGGATGGATCCCTTGCCTTAGGTACGACGTTTCGTTCTAAGCTTGTCGAGCTGTTTGGACTAGTGGCTTTGGTTTGAGATCGGTACGCCGTTCTAAACCGGCTGTTGGACCGAGTAAGCGAGACGAGTGGTGATCATTCTCGTCCTTTGGCTACACTGTTCCGAACTGGTCGAGCTGTTTGGACTTTGGTTGTGGCTTTGGTTGTGGGTCTTGCTAGCGGACCCCACTCCTCGTAAGTCAACCTGGACCGAATTGCGAGACTGGTGACGAGCTGTGTAAGTCCTCGATGTTGGGCTCGATGTTCTAAACTAGGTTGGAGCTGTTTGGACTAGTGGCTTTGCTTGGTGAAGATTGGGACGCCTTTCTAAACTGGGATGAGCCATTGGACCGAGTAGCCAAGACTTGGTGGTGAGCATTCGTTCTCCTTGAGGGTGTGCTGTCTCTGAGCTGCCCCTCTTGTGCTCGGAACTGGTTCGTGATGTTTGCTGCAGGCCTGTGAGTCTGGTGAGTCCTGCTGAAAGAGTTAGCGGCTTGGCCCTACCGTAAGCTTCCTCCGTCGGTCTTCGGGCTATGGACGGGTACGCAAGGGTAGCATGTCGGGCCGTGTTTGAGCTCGAGTAGGTGGACGATCCTAACTTGCTTGCTTTGCATGTCTCCGTCTTGGATTGGGAGTGCTCGAGTGGCGGGCGAAGTGGTTGTTGCTTTTTGTTGTTCCCTGGGATGCGTTGACCTGTGGGCAAATGGGTCTGGTGATGTGCTGGCAGAAAGCGCTTGAACCTTAGCGGCTTGGCCCTACCATAAGCTTCCTCCGTCGGTCTTAGGGCTATGGACGGGTACGCAAGGGTAGCATGTTGAGTCGTGTTCAAGCTGGAGTATGCAGACGATCCTAACTTGCTTGTTCCATGTGCGTTCGTGCCCCGGGTTGAGCTTATTAAGTGACAGCTGGGCGTTTCTGAGTCCAGGATGTGTTGGCTGTGGGTGAAAGAGACTGGTGATGTGCTGCTGAAAGAGTTTGTTCCGGCTTGGCCCTACCGTAAGCTTGCTCCGTTGGTCTTCGGGCTATGGACGGGTATGCATGGGTAGCATGTTGAGCCGTGTTTGAGCTTGAGTAAGTGGACTATCCTAACTCGATTGCCTCGTGCCTCTGTGTCTTGGATTTGGATTGGTCTATGAGCTAGTCGGAGCAGTTGGACTAGTGGCGATGCTTCGGTGGCGAGTGGTACGCCATTCCGAACTGAAGTTGAGCCGCTGGACCGGCAGCAAAGACTTGGCGATGAGCAGCCAGACAGCTGCTATGCCAGCCGATATGGCAGCTGATATGCCAGAGTCGTGTGCGTCTGGGCATTTCTGAGTTTAGGATGTGTTGGCTGTGGGCGAAAGAGTCTGGTGATGTGCTTATGAAAGAGTTTGAACTTTGACTTAATCCTACCATAATCTTACTCCGTCGGTCTTCGGGCTGCGGGCGGGCAGGTAAGGGTAGCATGCTGAGCCGTGTTCTGAGCTTGAGTAGGAAGACGATCCTGACTCGTTGCCTCGTGCCTCTGTGTCTTGGATTATAGGAGTGCCTTAGCCGCTCTGTGTCTAGGGAACATTGATGTCGAGTGCGAGAATCGGGTGTGAAAGACTGCGAGCCCGGGGCCTGCCAATCATGTTACTCCGTCAGGTCTTTGATCGTCCCGTGATTCTTTGGAATCTCTCGGGCTCACTGGCTATGTGGCGGGTAGGTTTCTGGTAGTATACCGGGCTTGTAGTATGTGAGTGAAAGCCAGCCCGGGGCCTGCCAATCATGTTACTCCGTCAGGTCTTTGATCGTCCCGTGATTCTTCGGAATCTCTCGGGCGCACTGGCTATACGGCGGGTAGGTTACAGGTAGTATACTGGGCTTGGACTGTTTGAGTGAAAGAGCGAACCCGGGGCCTGCCAATTATGTTACTCCGTCAGGTCTTTGATCGTCCCGTGATTCTTCGGAGTCTCTCGGGCGCACTGGCTATACGGCGGGTAGGTTACAGGTAGTATACCGGGTTTGTTGCAAGAAAGAAATTCCCGATTCCCTTCGGTGTCTCTGTGACTTGGATGTGGAGTTGTTATTTGCTGGTGTTGGTCTTGTACCATGCATCGGTGACGCTATCGGCCAAGTGGTTGGCTTGTTGATGAGGACGGCGTGTGGGTCATTTGCTCAAAGCTGGTTGCAGCCATTGGACTAGTAGCGATACTTCGGTGATGAATTGGTGGGCCCTCGCCTTCGGGCTTGGATCTGCCATCCTGATCTGGAGTGGAGCCATTGGACTGGTGGCAAAAGACTTGGCTGATGAGCACTGTGGTCCCGACGTTCTAGGCTGGTCGAGCTGTTTGGACTGGTGGCGATGCTTTGGTGGTGAGCGACGGATCCCCCTTGCCTTCGTGCCGGCAGATCCCCGTTCTAAACCAGAGTCGACCCTTCGGACCGAGTTGCAAGACTGGTGCAAACGTAAGCTGTCCTATCGACGATCACCCAGTATTGTGAGGATGGATCCCTTGCCTTTAGGTTCGACGTTTCGTTCTAAGCTTGTTGAGCTGTTTGGACTAGTGGCTTTGGTGGAAATCGGCACGCCTTTCGAAACCAGCTGCTGGACTGAGTAAGCAAGACGAGCGGTGAGCAATGTCGTCCTTTGGGTGCACTGTTCTGAACTGGACGAGTTGTTTGGACTAGTGGCTTTGGTTGTGGGTCCTGCTAGCGGACCCCACTCCTCGTAAGTCGACCTGGACCGAATTGCGAGACTGGTGATGAGCTGTGTAAGTCCTCGATGTTGGGGTCGATGTTCTAAACTAGGTTAGAGCTATTTGGACTAGTGGCTTTGCTTGGTGATGATTGGGACGCCTTTCTAGCTGGGTTGAGCCGTTGGACCGAGTAGCAAAGACTTGGTGGTGAGCACTCGTTCCCTTGAGGGTGGGCTGTCTCTGAGCTGGTCGGAGCAGTTGGACTAGTGGCGACGCTTTGGTGGTGAGCGACGGATCCCCCTTGCCTTCGTGCTGGCAGATCCCCGTTCTAAACTGGGTTGAGCCGCTGGACCAGCAGCAAAGACTTGGCGACGAGCAGCCTGGCCTCATCTTCGGGCTTGGAAGGTTCTAAGCTGTTTGAGCCATTTGGACTGGTGGCAACGTTTTGGCAGTGAGCTGTGGGTTCGTCCTGTAGTACATCTCCAGAGTGCTGCCGGACCTAGTGGCAATAGTGGCGGTGGCCCTTTAAGCTCGGAGAGGTCTCTTGGAACTGGTCGGAGCAGTTGGACTAGTGGCTTCGTTTTGGTGACGAGTGGTACTCCATTCTGAACTGTAGCTGAGCTATTGGACCTGCAGCAAAGACTGGTTGGAACTTGTTGAAAGGCAGTCGTTTCGAGCGTTGCCAGTGCTATACTAAAGTGGGTGTTTGACGAGACATTCATGAACTAGCTAGCTGACGAGGTGGCTAGGCGTCGAACATTGGGACGTTCGTGTTTTTCGACGAGTTCCTTAGTGTAGTGATCCACCTGAGGCCCGTCTTTCCTTCTGGTCTCGAAGGTTAGGCGATCTATGACTGTGGATCATGAGGGTGTGGTGGTGGGGCAGAGACCACTACTTACAAGCCTGAGGATGACCCTTACTGGATGATGACTTGGATGATGACTTGGCATGTGGCTAAGTCCAAAAAATGGGACTTTGTACTGAGGGGATGGACTTGGTCTCGACCATCCCTGAATCAAAAGAGACCCGCATACTAGCCAAGCTCCGCAATGGTGGAGTTTGGCTTTTTTTTTTAACCCTTATGGTGACGGTTAACATCGCAATACCCAGAGAATTTGGCTAAGTCCAAGTCTTGCCAGACCCTGCAATGAGGCAGGGTTTGGCTTTTTTTCTGACCTTTTTTCATTACCCAATATGGTGACGGTTAACATCGCAATACCCAGAGAATTTGGCTAAGTTCCACCCAAAGAAAACCCCACACCCCGCCGTCACCTGAGACCTGGCATTCGTCGCGGTTTCAGGCTCGGATTGAGTACCTGAAGCCACGACGAATACCGGGTCCAGTGTCAGTGAGGTTTGGGGCTTTTAGTCTTTTCCTGAAAAGTCAAAGTCACAGTTAGGCAAAGGGAAAACATAATTCTGAACAAAGGTTACAAGGTTTATTCGGCGTTGGCTGTACAAAGCTATACAAGTTCAATGAAAATTCAGCCTAAAAATCGAGATCCAGGCGATCTTGATGCAGCTGCCAACAAGTTCGTCCACCGTGCCTTCTTCTCGAGCTTTCGTCCGTGCACACGTTCGTGCGACAAGTTGCGCACCACCAGATGGTCTCGTGCCGTTCCTGTCTGTACTTCCTGCACACCTGGCATCTGCGGCTCCTCGTACTCTTTTCGTGGCGATGACTGGTACCCAAAATGGCTGGAAGTCTTATGAGGCGTGTCTTGCGTACTCGGTTGATGAGTTGGTTGGCCAGCGATCTTCGGTAAGTCAACTGGGAGCGTTTGCCAGCCCTATCGAGGCCGCAGACCATGACCATGTTGAGCCTGGCATTGACGAGAATCTGGTTGAGCTTTTGGAAGAAAAGGTAGCGGTGCCATCTAATCGACCTCCTGCCGACATAGAACGAGGAGATGAGGTGATTGGCCATGTCCACGCCATTCATGGTCTCCGTGTAAGTCATGGCTGCCGGTGGACAAGTGACTAGGTGTTTCTGGCCCCCGATGAGTCTTCCGACGGTACATTTTCCGGCCAAGGGATCCACGTGGGTGCTGAGTAGAGGGACGGCCTTGGTGTCACACCAGATGCTCAGCAGTAGCCGGCCGCTCTGACGCAGGATACTGTCGCCACGTTCGTGCTCTTTCTTGAATTTGCGCAACTCCTCCGTGAACTCGTATGGCATTCCGGCAGCATTGGCGCGTAGGCTCCCGCATCCGAAGGTTCCTAGCTTGGTGTAGAGGACCTGAAACAGCAGTGCCGAAGTGAAGCGGTTGTCACAGACGATGGTGTAACCCTGGTTGAGGTAGTGGCGCGCGGTGTAGATCGTTGTGTGAGCCATCTTGTTGTTCTCGAGTTCCTTAGCGGGGTCTTGGGCGGGGTCAATGGCCATGTGGCGCTTTTTTCCAATGTGTGCCTCGTCGTTGAGTATGTAACCGTCGAACGGGTCGCAGAGAGTGAAGTGTTCAAAGCCGACCTTGATGGGCTTCTTGGGCTGGTATACCTTGATCTTGGATCTTCCAGTGTATGCAGTCATTGACTCGTCTATGCAGAGAACTGATCCGGGGTTCCTGCACTTGCGGAATGCCTGGTTGATAGCCTCCATCATCGGTCGAACCTTCATTATTGCGTCCATGTCCTCCTTGGCCTTCTGCTCTTCCATGGCTTGCCTGGTCGTGGGCGATGCAGTCTGGGGATCGGTACCAGTGAAAGACGGTTCTTCGGACAGCCGAAAGTTGTTCCAAATTTGATTGAACCTTGTTCTGGTCATGGTCGATCTGATGGAGTGGTTTCCCAGGTCTGGGGACGTGGACCAATACTGCGCCATCTCCGGCAAGTCGTTGTAACCCATGATTATCAGTATTCCGATGAAAGCCAGCAACTCGTCTTTCGTCAATGGTACCCAAGCGGGAGTGGGATGTGGTTTCTTGCGTTTCGGCGATGTTTGGCAGGCTTGCGTGGTTGTCGTTACTGCTGGGTCTTGGCTGGAGTTGGAGTTGGAAGTGGCCTCTGCTTGTTCCCCTGGCTGAGGGAGTTGCGACGATACGACCGTTGAAGGTGTCTCCTTGGCAGCTGGCTCTTGGCTAGAGTTAGCCCCTGCTTCTTCCCTTTGGATTTGCGCTGGCTGGATCGGCGACGTTGACGACGAGGACTCTGACTGGCTCCTGAGTGTCTTGTCCACCTCTGCACACATCTGCTCTAGCACCAACCGTCCTGTGCTCAGATCTTCTGGGGGTTTTGTTCTCGAGTCTTCTGGGGATTGTACTGGTGGAGCGCTTGGCTGAGACTGTTGTTGGCTGAAACGGTGATTGACATATTGGGTTATCCTGGCGTGGCGCATCTCCTGGAGGTAGCAACTTCGAGGAGGCAATAATCGTGTCCTTTTTTGCTCGGGTGGCTCGGGGAACATATTACTTCTGTAGATCTTGTCGTACAGTACGACTCGCCAGCGTCGTTTCATGGCTTCTAGTTTACTCGGTTCCAGTGACGGTGGCGGTGATTGTGGGGGTGGTGGCTCGACTACGTTGGCTGTCGTTGTGGTGGCTCTTTCTTCCTCCTCATCTGACGAAACGATGCAGATTATCTCCTCGGATTCCTTACTTCTGAATCTACCTGAAAGACCCCGAGGGAAGCGAACGATTCCTCTTTTGGTTCGTCTCATAAATGGCCGCGCCTGCGATGATGCGACTTTGGCTTTTGGCTTGGTATTTTGGCTGGACGACGAGACCGCCTCTGCTGGTGTGGGACGTAGTAGGACCGACCAACCGGGCTCATATGTGGGCAACGTCGCTTCTGATGATTGCCTTGGCATGGGAGTAGAGGTTTCTGTTAAGGTTCGAGGTCGTGGTGGGCTTTCTGGCCTTAGCGGTCGTGATGGACTGTCTGGCCTTGCTGCTTCCTCCTCACTGCTAGACGTCGTAAGGCAGGCGTCGGCATCGTCCTCTGACTCGGTTTCTTTTAGTTCGTCATCTAACTCATCCTCATCTGATTCTTGGCTGCTGCCTTCATAGTAGTCCTCATTTTCCTCGCAGTAATATGGGTAGTCTGATTCGTCCTCCTCCTCCTCGGCGACATCTGTTTCTGGCATTGGCGGCTGTGCTTGGCTTGACCCAGCTTCTTCCATGTGGACGTCTGGTTGTGGTATTCCCAGCTGTGGTTCAGTCGGAATTCCAGTGAGTGGCAAAAACTGGCAGTAAGTGATGTGGGGTGGTGATGGACGTGGCTCCCCTTGAGTCGAAGTCCCTGCATTGCCTTTTGGTCCTGGTGTGTTGGCTGACGTGACGTTCCGTGTGCTGCGTCTGGCATTGCTGGCCCTGTCGTCCATGAATTGGTTGGTCCTCCTTATGATGAAATCTGCAGTCTCCCCGAATAATTCCATGAAAAAATTCAACTCCTTGCTCTTCTTGTTGCATCTGCCAATGTAGCCCATTGGAGGTCCGGAGAAACCTTTCTTGTCCTGGTACTCGCTCAGCTCTTCCGTCCAAACCCGATGAAGTTGCCTCCGATTCTTGCCGGCCCTAGACTTCTCTACTACGGCGTAGCTGGGAAAGTCGTCCATCGGCGCCTCTGCAGCCATCATCCTGTTTGCCCGCTTCTGGTCGAAGAAATGATTCACATGCGGCGGGTAGGCCATTATATACGGCCACGCGTGACCACTGCACATCGCTTCTGCTCATATGTATGCAAGATCGAGAAGTAGTTGCCACATGACGCAACGTTGTGCAATATTGTGCAACACCCGCGGAACCCGCATCTGGGTGCGGGATAGCAGGATGTGATTGCACCACGCGGAACCAGCAACCGGTCGTGAAGGGCAATGGGCCTCAGATTGCCAGACACTGCAAGGGATCATCAATTGTGTGGCTTTCGATAAAGCCGCGTGCCGTTGTTGCGAACATGGTGTTTGGCATCGGAAATTAGGGGGCACGGCGGACAAGCCCACGCCTTGCTGCCCGACATGCGGGTTCGAGACCAAAAAAACAAAAAAGGCCGGAAACAACATGAGAAAGGAGTGGCAGGGTGGTTGTGGGATGTAGAATGGAATTTCCGAGGGAAAAGCTGATCAATGGACATGTTACATGGATCCCAGTTTGCTAGATGTTCCCGAGACAGTGTTGCCGAATGGTTAGAATGGAACGAACATTTTTAAGGGAAGGACGTCTTTATTCACCTTCAGACCGTGAAACAACTTTTGTTGGTAGGTGGTCACACGTTGATAATTTGACAGCACGAAAATTGGCTGAGTCTGGATTTTATAGATGTGGGAAAGAAGACGACGACAAGTTTAAAATGAACGACTTAGTGATGTGTGCTTATTGCAACTTTCGCTTGGGTGATTTTGTACCGCAAGATAACCTCATGATAGATCACAAGAGGTGGAGTCCACATTGTCCCTTTGTACAAGCATTTCCGAGAGGAAACATTAGCGATGACCTGCTCGAATTATGTGTGCTCTACCCCGATGCGACTTGTTATTACTGCGAATGTGCGAGAAAATCGTGTGATAGAAGAAAAATTATCTTAGGCAAGCATTCCTTTCCTCTATAAGACGTGAAGAAACTCTCTTTCTGAATGGTACAAAACTTAAGTTCGAAGATGAAGTAATATTTCTTTTAAAAATCCTACTATTTCAACGCTAGACATGGATGCTGCTACACAAACTGATTTTCTCTCAAGTTCGTTTGTTTATACGAAACCTTCAAGTTCGTGTGTTAAACCTTCTTGGGAAGATACTTTAAAAATACTACAGATGGGATCGAGCGATGTTTACGGTGTTGTCTTAGAATTTGGTAAAACTAGACTCACTAAAGAAATATTTGAAAGTACAATACCTTACTATGCGGATGTATATTCGGTTGAGTCATATTGTGTCGGTAGTTCTGACATTGAGCTTTACTGGTTCATTCGTTTTAAGGAAAAAGTAGATCCTGCTGTTGTGATAAGTATTTTAAAAATGATCACATCATCAATTGTGCCAAAAATTGATCTACTTTCAACCTCAGATATGCGAAGGCATTTTTTGTCAACATTATACTGTAAAGACTGCAACCCTGTGCATTCGCCATCTTTTAAGAGCTAGCTATCTAGTTGCACTTATCAAGATAACAACGAAAAAATAAATAATGACGCAACGTGTTGAGAAGAATAAGAAGGAAGAAGTGTAGTGTAAATTGATAGTGGTAAACAAAAATAAAAATAAAAATTTTTCGCTGATACTAAAGTTACGCGTTCCAACTCGGAGTCCATTCGCTTCAAAAATGTCAGACCGTGCACTTAATGTCCGTCTTAATGAGACGGCAATTATGAGGTTAAGCGACTGTATACACACATTCACAACCTCGGTCATAAACCTGCTATTTGATATGGTTGGCAATACGAGCGGGGAGATAAGACAGTAAGTGCTGGATACCAAGAATGAACTTGAAAATACTTTTGAAACGAGAATAATGGAGGCTTCCCTTAGTAATATTTTATTTGAAGAAGAAGTTACAAACTTAAAAAGACGTGCACTACAGACGGATTCAAGCGGTGATCCTCAGTATTTAGCTAATGGTAAAAGAATAACGAATGTGGCTCCGGCTCTCCACTCTAGTGACGTCACCACCTTATCGTGGTGCAAACAAAATTGTCTTTCATTAAATAGCCAACGTAATGCCTTCGACTCCAAAAACAAAATGATAAAGAACCTCTCACAACCTATTGAATCCAACGATGCAGCTAAATAAACAGTATGTCGATTTCACAAATAATTTATTTGTGTCATTCAATTTTAATGCCCAGCTTAATCAACCCTGGTTTGTTTTTGCTCGAGATGCTAGTTTTGTTATGACACGAAAAGCAAAGCTGACGAGAATTTCCTTGTTTTGTGAAAAGGAAAAAGTCGATTTAATGGTTAGAGTGGATTTTGGAAGGAATCCGTTTACGTTCCACAAACCTAGTTACTTGAAAACAATGGAAGAAATTCCAAAGACAGACATACTTATCGAACCTGGTCAAGCTATTGTGGTTTCTAATAGTACGTATGTGAAAGAATATTTAAAAGATACGAAAGTAGACGTTTTCTTTACATTTATTTAAATTTTTTTACATTAATTTTCTTTTTTTTGTCTCCGGTCCATCTTCGTCATCTCGATTTCTTTTTCTTTTTTTTTCGCTGTAAAGAAGTCGAAGAATTAGCGAATAGAACAATACTTTTTAAAGAATGTTTTTTAAATCTGCAGTAGCTTACTTTTCTATTGCTACCCGCATCAATCGTGTCAAATTTTCTACTATTGCAGACACCATTGGCATGCTAAAAAAGGAAGGAAAAATCGATTTTGTTTAAAAAGGGATTTAAAAAAATGTTATTTAAAAGTTTTCATCTTATATTACTTACAGCTCATTTTCTCCCGTTTCGGGATTTGTGTAGATGTTTGGCATCTATAAAAAAAGAATCACGTGATCAGGAAAATGATTTAAAACTCTTTGCGGAGTTGAGACAAGCTCATTCGTTGTTTGTTGTTCGTGGAGATGAGTCGTCAAGTTCAGTTCAAAGACGGGAAAATGGATCAACAAGAAGTTACAAGTTTAGAAAATGTTGACATTGAGCAGACAGTTAGGGAGTTGGGTGATCTCGTTCAAAAACTGTCAAATCAAACAGTTACTGTTTGTAATGAGGCGATTAACCAAAATTCTGAAGAATATTATGCCGCTTTAAGACGACTAAAGGAACAATTGAACAATCGTTTAGACGCACAGGAAGATATTTTACACGAACAAAAGTATACTTTTCAAGCTTTTCAAGCAAGTGACTACTTACGACCGGATCCAGAAGAAAATATGGACTATAACGTGAAGGGGCAACGCATTGCTAATTTAGGAACACCTGTATATGAAGGTGATGCTGTCAATCTAAGCTACGCACGTGAGAATTTCCTTCCATTAAATTCGAATAGAACTGTTTTAACGCTAATCAGAAACGTATTGTTAACGTATCTGATCCAAATGACGAAAATGATGTTTGTACAAAAAGTTATGTCGACGCTCAAAAAACCAAGAATTTGCAAACAATAACTTTTACAAACACTACACCAGCCTTAGCTAATAAACGCTGGAAAAATGATTTTTTTACAACGAAGAAAATTGCTGTAGAGGAAGTGATCATATTTTCTGAAGATCCCAGAACCAATTTCCTCGTTAAATTGATGCTTGGTGACCGTGAAATGATGCTAGAAAAACAAGCTTTTGAGCGTTTTGCAACTCTAAAATTGAGTGAGCCAATTTTAGTTGAGGAAGGAAAGAGGTTAGAGGTTTTTAACGTTGATGAAATCCCAACATATTTCAGAAAACCAAATGGTTTTCACAGCATTGTAAAAGCTGATATTTATTATTCATTTGTAGAGTAGTAATTTTTTCCTATATGTAAAAATTAAAGAATAAACATCTTTAAATAAAATGTGTGCAAAGAATACTTACTCTTGTCTCGATGGTGTTGCATGCTCTTCCAATGGCAGTTGTGATGTGATGAAATCTTTGCCCAGTGAAATGCAACGTCACTCATTTTAATCTCGATTTTATTTTTTCTTGTTCGACACTAGGAAGAGGCTGTGGAGATGAACGATCTTTCAATCGCATCTCTAATTTCAGTTTTCGGGGACAAAAACCTCAAAAATAAGCATGATGTTACAGTTTTTAGTTAGGTCACCAACCTGTTCACTTGAAAAATGTCGCATAGTCGGATCATAACATTCAAAAACGGTTATTGCTATCTCACGATTTTAGGAGATTATAGGTTTCATATAAAAAGGGAAAGCTTTTCAAGAGAGCTTCACACGTCTTCAAGAGTTTAACTTGTGTTCAAAGTGTCAGACAAGTCTTCAACTTGAAATCAGGTAAGTTTACAATTGTTTTTTACATGTTATTAGATAGATTTTAAAAAAGAGAATAAAGACTGATGTGACTTTGTTCTCTCTTTTTTTTTATTAGTAAAATGGCTTCCATACTTTTGCCAACAATGTCTCTCCCATTAAGTGTCACCGACCACGCTTTTCTGAATATTGGCATATATGCAGAAAATATCCTTATTCATTTAAGAGACTACACTAGAGCAACGTCGAGGTTTTTTCCTTCCAAAAACGGTATTCCATTGTCGCTGCAATAATGGAAAATGTTCAAAGATAGTTTCGACATTATTCAAACAAACGTGGTCGATGGAGACATGCACGTAGAACTAGATCAAGGCCAAATACTGATCTACCTCAGATCGAAAACAACCGGAAATACATTGTTTTCCAACGTGAAGATGGGAAACAATATAATTTAAATTCAAGCTCATTTTCCACGTTGAGGTCATTAGCACCTGCTATCGACGTCATGGTGACGAAATTGAAATCTGAGATGGGGAACAAAGGTTAAATAATGACATAAAAATGTTGATACACGTTATCGGGTGTGTTTTCTTTATTTTTTTATTGTGTTTTAAACATTTTTAAAACGAAATAATTCAGTTGCCTTCAGACTGTTGTGAGAGTAGGATGGATCTTACAGAAAAAGCTACGTGCGAAGCTTATGGAATAGTATGTTTCGTATCCAACAATTTGCTAGCGAGAGGACAATCTTTTACAACAATGACACTTTTGAGTGGCGAATATGAGTTAGTGTCACATGCCGAATCGCAGCTTGGGGAGCATTTGTGGCTTTATTTGCGTTTTAAGAGTGCAACATCGCGAGAGAAAGTGTTGAATTTGTTAAAACTGACTGAACTCTCTACAGACTATACTGTACGTACACTCATCAGTAAAACAAGTCGAAAGCGTTGGATTACGAAAATGTGTAAAAAAGATCCTGAAATGCCCGAACTATTGCAACCTAAGGAACTGATTTATTTGTGTTTCGAGATGCGTCTCATTAGATGGTGTGAAACATATTTGCATACTGACTTTAAATTTGATTCTTTTCTGTTTGAATATTCTGCTCAGTTCCCTTTTATCATTGCATATTTGAATTGGTATCGTAAAATGCGTGCAGATTAAAAATGGTATAAAATACTGTTAAATTGTTATTTTGTTGTTATTTTAAGAATGGAGTGTGTTGATTGTAGGTTGCATCTTCCAGCTGCTATGGTCGTTGCAGGACAACCTAATTCGGGGAAGACGGAATTTGCGGTTGACCTAATTTTAAATAATCAAGAGTTGATTACTCCAAAACCTACCCAATGTTTCGTAATATATGATATTTGGCAAAAAGCCTACGACCGTTTGAAACAGAATTGCTGCATACCATTAGTATTCTCTCAAAAAGTAGACCGTGCAATGATAGAAGGTATAGACTCTGATCAAGCCACTATCGTTTTAATAGACGATAAGATGTGTGATTTGGTGAATCAGAAATGTTTAATAACTGATATATTTGTGAAATAT
>JAHWFP010254404.1:0-21765 GCA_023313725.1 Lithobius niger
CACGTGACTGGGCTAGTCCAATCAGATGGCCAAACAGCCGTTGTTCTCGTTCGTCATTGGCTAACTCATGGTGACGTCACAGCAAACGTCACAGCAAACACACAGCACGTCACAGCAAACAGCCATGGCGCGTGGTATAGTCTTTAAGCGTACAACTTTTGAGGAAACCTCAAAAATGTTTAACCGCCTAACCACAACAGGTTGATATCATGACTCCACGGCATAGGTTCTTTAAAAATTGTAAGCTTAAACACCATTATTACCTATTGATGGTGATACCTGGAGTCTTAACATGCGGTGGTTAATAGTACTTAACTCTGGTACAGTTACACTTTCTGGATAAGTAAAGATTTACCAGTTGGATAATACACTCCTCCATGTGGAATAGGTCGGGAGGTGGCTTTCAAATTAAACCTAATTATAAAGCAATAAAATTTAAAGTGTATATCTGCTGTGATAATGCGTGCCTGTGATAATGCGTGCCTGTGTCGTCAACACATTGCAACCTCTCAATGAACTGTACGTACAAAGTATTTATTAATTTTGCACGCATGAATTGATCTTCGTTGATGTTGTGTTTGTTGCTTCAGTATTAAAAGTTTGTTCATCGTCCATTTAGAGCTGCTGGTTATGAAGTCTACGTAATATTCTCCCAAAATCGATTTTCATTTGCAACAAAATAGCCAACTTCTGAAATTTTTTAAGACTCCATAAGCCATGTTATTAAACAAACCAAAAGACTTTATTAATTGAAAAAAAAATCGGCATATATACATAGTCAACACAGTGCGAGTCAGTAATTTGGGTAGGAGGCCACAAATATCCCAAACAAGCAAGCAATATTAGCTTAGTGGTTAGTCAGTTTCAAAACCAAAATACATTAAAAACTGCAACTAAAAGGGATTATGTATGCAACAGCAGTGGTAGTCACAATTATTTATTTCCCCTTTACGCATTTGCAAAAAGTAACAGTAAGACATTGTTTGCTTTACCCTGGCCACCTGATTTGCCTACCCATCCATTGGTATGAAAACTATTAGTTTCCGTTATGAACCATTCAGTACTTTTTTTTTTATTATTTCATCATTTGGACTACTTTTAAATTAAATTTTTCTTGTAATTATCCTCATGTTAAAACCGATTGCAGTGGTGATGCTAGAATATTGTAGCAAGGGTGACGTGACTTGGGTAGGGAGCCACCTTAGTAAAGCCACTTAAAATGGAACCTTCCCCAACTCCGAGCTCCACGTTTTACCAGTCGGACACATTTTTGCTTTGAGCTCGTTTATGAATGTAAATCTCACCTTGGATTTGCATTTTTAACACTACGTTCTGTCTCTAAATGCAGATTTGGGTGAATTGTGGCCTGTTCTTAGTAACAATTTTACTTTCGGCTTAAAAGAGAAAACTCTTGTTTTCTTCCATTAGTTTATGGTAAACTTAGGCGCCCACAGTAATGCTTCAGTCTCCGTGAACTTCCATGCTCATTTAACCATTGAGGTGGAAATTGCCGGGTTCTGCAGCAACAGCATCTACTGTTCTGTTTTCAATCAATATATAACCATGAATAAAATTACCGCATAAACTAACATATTTTTCTAAATATTTTTCTAAATTGATGTGCTGTGTTGACTGTTAACAGGTTGTGTTGTGTTGCGGTGACTGGTGTTGTGTTGTTGTTGCTGTTACATAATAAATGTATCGATATTTTTCCACCACCTGCCCTAAAACACCAGTGAGGAGTTGCTCCTCACTGATCTTTCCCCCCCCCCCCCCCCCCTTGGCACCACTGGGGGAAGGTGCGGAGAAAAATATTTCTCGTAAGTTATGTTGGGCGGGGTGAAACCATTCTCTATTCCAAAATATAAAATGTGTTTTAGAGTGTGTGACTTCGTAGCCTGATGGCTTGATGGCTACTTATTTTTATGCGAGTCGGTAGAGCATGAGTATTGAGTATAGCCTAAAGATAAATAAAATACTTTATGGGATGGCTCATTAACGACCGGCTGATTTAGAATTTTGAACAAAATTGCCTTAGGCTTATCTCCCGGAGTAGAAACCCATTTTCTCTCTTTTTAGTGATCGTAGATTGAATTTAAATAAACATTTTGTTTTTTATTTAACGTGTAGCTTCAATCTATTTCTCTTATCACCAATGCTACGCGATGCGACCACGCATTCACCAAGCAGTCTTCGTGCCGGGAAAATGAGCTTAGCAAGCTGACGCGGCGTAGCTGGGATCGTCTTGCTTCAACCGGCGTTATCGTGAAAGGACACCGAATACCCGGTAATGGCTTAAGCCTAACAATGACTCGCCATGTTTGTCGAGTTGACAATAAATAATTATCGCATAAAATAATAGTCCGATAATTTTGATAGGTTCTTGAATAATTACCTGACTGCTAAGCGTTGTAATTTATTCGACATAGCTACCCAAATTGTAAATATGCAAAGATTACTACGGTTGTTACCAGCGAAGTGAGAGAATAAGCCGCCATTGTATTTTCTTCGTTTGCACTAAAAGGCGATTCGGAATGGGCAAACACTAACCTCACACCCAGCGTCTGCAGAGGATGCGGAATTTCTCGTAAGAGTCGACAAAGCTGCTGGAATTCTGCTTACGATATGTTTCAAGACAACCATTTTTGGTGAACTTACGTTTTAAGCCAAGATTTCGATGCGCTTTTGAAGAAAACACTTACTTTTTGAAAACGATCAAGTCAAGACTAGGCCCCCAGTACTTGAACCACATGTCACGGCTGTTTGCACGTGACTGGGCTAGTCCACTCAGACGGCCAAAGATCCGCTATTCTCATTCATCAGTGGCTAACTTATGATGACTTCACGGTAAACAGCCGTGGCTCGTAGTATAGAAATGGTGTGAAACTGGATACTCCTGCAACCCAGCCCAGGTTTTCACTGTTGATCTCTACGTCATAGTTTCTACTTGCAATCCTTTCTTGGTGAATATTTGTGATAGGTGTTGCAAATGGTGGTTTGAAATTGGTGTTAGAAGCACATATATTCTCACTATTTTTGTGTGTCCCGTACGAAAGCTTTATAAACATTTACATCAAAGACAGGTGTTCCTTGCGATGGGGACGAGCGTGTTGGAAGCCAGATCAATATTAGAACAAGACCAATGCAGCTCAGCAAGGATTCCACTCCCATTTGGTGACTCTGGATAACTTTGAGCGGATCGCACAACTTACAATGAATGTAGTAAAACTGTCTCGCCCGAGGACAAAAACCAAAAAATGATTATGTTTGCAACATTTACGTACATTTGAATTAATGTTGCAATAATGAGTTACACACGTAACCCAGCATGGAAGTAAAAACTGAATTTAAACATGAAAGCAAAAAAAAAAATCAATGGAAACCAACTTTGTCGATTAAAAAAACTGTTTTAACAGTGTATCAGAAAAGACGATTGAAGTTCATCTCTTGTGACTAAACGACCTACCTTTTTCTATTTGTAGGCTTCCCTATTTTGAAACCAGTGCTGCGAGTGGTCAAAACGTAGCAAAGGCCGTCGAAAAATTACTGGATATGGTAATGCTTCGCATGGAACAAGCTGTAGATAAAACTGCACTGCCCGGCAGAAGAAGAGGGCCAGCAATGGTGGAACTCAATGGTGGAAGTGGAAGACCAAATAAATCATCATCATGTTCTTGTTAACATTAGTTAAGCACAAGTGAAGATGTAGAATTTGTGTAATTCAGCTGATGGGTTTTGAAAGGTCTCAAGGGATTTCACAATTGTGCTAGGTTTTGAGCGAAATTGAGCCACTGTGAAAAAGTTGTTTCTCAAGACCCACTGGATTGATTTTCTTTCTGTAGATTTTCGTATTCAAACAACCTTAGCAATGATCCTCAATACCACAAGCATGGTGCAAGTGGCATTTACTTGTTTTAAGTTTGTACAACCGTTGTAAGATGCATTTTGTATCTTTATTTCACTTAAATATCAGTTTGATTCATACCACTGGTGTCTGTAACTAAAAAAAAAAAAGAAAAGAAAAGAAAAAATACAGAATTATCTTGACCTACCAATTTCTTGCCTCTGGATGATGGGAAACAACATTTTTTAAAAATGGTTTTCGTTTCAAAAAGCTGGTAAAATAGGTTTCTGAAAATTATGATGTGTCACCTCTTTATGTCCATTGTCAGACACTTAGAAATCGTAAAGTTTAGGAATAAACGAAGATGCACGGTCATGTGAGTAGCATTAAGAAACGTTGCTGAAAGGGTTGCATGCGTTAATACAAAAATATTCTGTGCCGTAACAGAAGGAAGTAAGTCAGAAAATGCCACAAACTAAGTTACCGAGTTTACAGAGGTTAATAGTAGGTACCCCACTTGTGCTTACTGGCAAGGTCAAATCAGAGTTTGTATCAGAATTTTACTACTGCCAAAAGGAAGTTGGTCCCTCAGTTTTCTGAAAGCAGGTTATGTAAACCCTAGTAATAAAACATTAACAGCACTTTCAGAAGTAATTGAGGATAGATAGCCGTTTTGACTTTGTTGCACTTAACGTCTATCTGTCCTCAATTTTCAATCAATCGTGTAAAAGCTAGTGCATCAATCAAAATATTACGGTAGGCAGGACGCATACACCAACGGTTAAAATGTCTAATGGTTAAATGCAGTTGTTTAAAACGTATTTTTCTCAAACAAGTTGGTTGCCCTTTATTTGCTAAAGCAAGGAAAATGAAACAAATTTTGTAATGCAAAAATAAATGACTTGGAACTTCCGTTATCGTCGTTGTAAAATGTCCCGAATAAATCTTGGGAAGCAGCGGTTTGTCAAACTGAAACGTTTTGCTACATAGGACAGCCAAACTTACATAGTATGCATCCACATTTAAAAGGATAGCATACTTCGATATTAGATGGGCAACCTGTCTGAGACAAGGGCGGAGCCAAGGGAGGTGCCGAGGGGCTGCGACCCCCTCCAAGGCAAATAACCATGGAAAAATTGCCCAAGTTTTTTAAACCTAGTTAAATTACGACAAAAAATGCACGAAAATGTAGAAAATCATCCTGCTGCCCCCTCCAAGACCTTGTTCTGGATCCACCCTTGGTCTGAGAAAAAAAATAAAATTAAAAATATAACTTATAATGTAAAATGACCGTGACTGTGGTTACTATTTTTTATGGCTCGTCGTTGACATTTTTTAGTTGTCTTAGCACAATTTACCTACGCCGCTTACGATCCTTTCAAACTAGCGTCTTTAAAAAATGTTTTCAAAGATTTCCGAAAGTGTATTTTCCCTTGTAGAGAAACCTGCAATGGATAATGGATGGCTTATTTAAGCATGTGAGTTCTAAACTATTTGTTAGGAGTGCTATTTCATAAAAGAACATAAGCCTGGCTTTTTTTTTTTCACATTAATGTTGAAAAAAAAATTGCCGTAAAACTACCTGAACAATCTTTGTGCATAACTTTTACTGCAGTACGCCCCTCACCAATTTGGCCAAACTTTCGAGAAACTCAACTGTTCTGCTGTTGTTAGAATTGTTTATTTTTCTTGCTACTGTTACACTTGGCGTCAATAAATAAATATACACGAATCACTGTAAATTATCTAAGTTAAAGGAAAAAGGAAAACAAGCCAAACACCAAAAAAATCATACACTACAAATAATGTAGCAGCAAGCCACCTTTACACACTTACGTTTCGTCGGTGTAGCGTGACCTGGTTTCGAACTGTCAACCCAACCCTTACCTAGGGCACTGACATAACACTTTTATCAATATGGCCATTCTTCTACTGGTGTAATCGATTCAGTGAGTTATCTTTATGCCAGAGGAGAAGTGGCTGTATCGATAAAGGTGTTATGTCAATAATCCGTGAAAGGATTGGATTGCCAGTTCGCATCCAAGTCATGCCACACTGACGCAACTAAAGTGCATAAACGTAAGTGCACTACGATATTTCTAGTGGATGATTTTCGCTGTTTGGCTTGTTTACCTCTTTCCTTTATGTAAGTCAATAAGGTGGTATTAGTACTCTACTATAAACTGCAGAAAAGACCTTAGCTCCTAGGAATTTCTGTTGATTACGTTAGAAAAACTGTAGAATTAATCCAACATGAATTTTACAATGGCCTACAATAGCTTCCTTTGCCTGCCGCTGCATGAAAGTTGCCCCCCAGTGACACTCCCCCCCCCCCCTTCCCATCCCCACTGAAAGTTGGGCTACCTAACTAGCTAGCCTACAATACAACAACAATACAAGAATAAAAAAATGAGGGCAGGTGGTTAGTAAATTGCTTAAGTAGGAAACTGGGAAACACCGCAGAAGACATTGTGGCCACAGCCAAAACTATGGGTGGGGAATTATGTGTAAGAACTGAAAGCCTAAAATGAGAGGTGTACAAAGTTTTCATTATTTATTAATGCTGCAGACTACTTTTTACAGTGTCTGTAGAGTTTGGTTTTTAAATCCTTGCATAATGCAAGTTAAAATAATGTAGAATTAGTTTGTATACAAAGTACTAGTCAGCTATAAAGAAAAAGGTAGATAGCATCAAAGTAAGTAATAAACAGAACTTAACAGAAAAATATAGTTAGAATCCGGCAGGATGTTTTGAAAAGTTTATATTATATGAGATTCAAACCACAGTGGGATTGTAAAATGCAATGATGCATTTTAGACAGTGGCCCCCTATTTTAAACAAATATTTGATTACATTGCTGTGCTGTGGATATTCACTACAGATTACGCATCATCCACAATAAAGGGACCACTCTGCATTACTATTAAGAAGTTGACTATTTTAGTAGTAAATATACAAATTATTATTCATAAAGTGTAGTATGCTACGAAGACACAACGCACTGAATGTCTTTTGTATACTAGTTGTACAGCAGGGCCTTATTAAAAAAAAAATTAACTAGGGGGGTGGGAGAAAAGAGAGAACGATATCTTTTATTAAACCCTTCCCCCACCCCACTTTATTTGTTTGCTCTCATAAAGCATTATAATTACAATTAAACAGCATTCCGGTGCCAAACGCCCCACTCTTAATGTAAGGAAAGGAAAGTTAAACTGGTGGACAAACTTAAATTTAAAGGTGTATAATGTGTTAAAAAGTAGTTCAAAGTGGGCCCTGCAGTACGGTCTGGATTTCTGTTATTCTTTCTTGGGCGCAATGTTTCTGTAAAAGTTGCAGCTGTTATGTCTTCAGTATTTGAGAATACATCACAGTTTACCACTCAAAAGAGCTAATATTTACACGTAACAAACAATTTGTATATTTTAGAGTTAGGGCCGACTGATGATTAATATCAGTAATTAGCTCTAATAATACTTCAGTATTTTACACTAGAAATGAAACTGCCCTGCATTTAAGGTGAAGGTAGGGATGGTTACTTACATATAGTATTTTATGGTTTTGTTGCAATCAAGTTGATTCTAGTCTTTATCACCACTTACTAAGTATAATAATAAGAAGAATTTAGTTACTGATAAATAGTGACGTTTTAAATGGTGACATTCTCATAGTAATTTTTAGCTTAATTGTTATCAGTGCTCAGTTTATTTCAGAGTTCTGACATGTGAATATTGTACACTAAAGCTGTTTATCAAACTATTGTTGCATGTATGGTCTAAGATATTTATATGCCAAGAAATGCAGTCAGTATTAATTATTGTGGTTATAATACCATTTTTTTCATTTCATGTACAGTGCAGTTAGGCCCAAAAAACATTTTGTAGTCTTCCTAAATTTAGGTATTTAATTAAGCAGCTGACATCATGAACATCAACATTCAGTTTTTATTAATGAATATCAATTGATATAACATGTTCAAAACATTAAATTACGAATTAATGAATAGAGCATTGTGGTTAAAAATGCAAAGACAGTCTCGGCGTCTTCCCCATTACAAAATAAATAAATATATAAATAAAGGTGTGTAGCATGGAATTAAACTATTCGAGCTACTATTAAATGATCCAGTTACATCTGTTGCATTGCTGCACGTATTTTGTTCAGCCTAATTATCGGATCCTTCTAAAACTACCAAGCTATAAGCAAACCGTACACATGCTTCTAAAGACAGCTTGGTACCTCCAATGCGCAGAAACCGTGAGCAACCTCAACAGAGCATTCCAAAAGTCTGACGTCACCTTTCGACACGACTGATAACTCCAGCCACAGTCAATCAATAAACTGTACCTCGCACATGCGCAAAATTCCGCAAAAAAATCAACCTCCTTTGCATCCTGTTGTGATTGGTTAGCTCCTACAATCCCTCCGTCGAGTTCAAGGTAACGTCACTTCCTTTGAACAGACATCTTTTGAACGAAAGATGAAAAATAACTTTATGAATCTGCTACGTAATAAATGTTTAGAAGCAAGGATTGGAATAGTTTGTTGACTTAACTCTTATTTTGCGTTTTTACAGTTGGAATGCTCTGTTATAGCTGTCGAACAGGTTGTCTTTTGGCAGTCCCAAATTGTCTCCAGTAGCGGTCAGGGGCATATTGGCCATTTGGAAAAATGGGAGGTTTCCCGTGGAGCCTATTGAAATTTTTCATGGTGACTGATTTCTACGAAACGCCACACAAGACAGGAGCCTACGTTAACCATTTCTCGGGTCTAAATAACCCTCCCTATATGCCCCTGATAGTGGATGTTCTGTTTGCAAATGTTTGGTGTTTTGGAAGGATCGAGTAATCAGAGTAGAGTGCCCCAAAAGCACTCTTTTTCAATCAAACATTTTTATAAAACAAACGAATTTTAAGTTTTAAAGACTACTCACAGAATAATAAGACCAGCTTTCTGTTTACAATAGTTACCCAATAGTTCCTCGTGAGAATTCAATTCAGCAAATTCTATTTATTTGCTCATAGTAGTAATGTTATTAATTGAACATGCACAATTCTGGCCTTTTGGTTTTTCAGAACAAATGTGTGTAAGGATTTTTTTTAAGTCTGTACCTTTCCAATATGAAGTTTGCATGTTGTCCGTGTGTGCGTGGTCAACAATCCACATGTACTCCATTAAGCTACTGCTGAAAGACTAGTATTATTAACGATGGATAGGCTAGGAGAGTTTTGGACTAGACCAACATGATAGGGACATTATTGCTAGTACAGCCAATGACACCTAGAGGTCACCAGGGGTTTGACTTCGGATTTCCTGATCACTTCATGTCCTAGGGAGAATTTCTTCGCATATGCGGCCTAGTTTGGCCATTCTAGCCAACTAACGAATACTGAGTAAATATCCGCTAATTACAACCCCAATCACCGTAAATTACCTATTAAAAGCCCATGGGCTAGTAAAATTAATTTGATAAAGAAGGGGGGGGGTTTGCAGGCCATAGCTATTCATTTTTCCAGGAAGGGTGTTTAGGCCTAACTCCATCGCTCAATATTCTGCGTTTACGCAATCATTCACATACGTAATCTGGGTTCGGTCTAGTATTAACGAAATGCCTTTATTCTCTATTGTTCAGGAATTTAAGTTTATTAGTTTATTTAGTAAATTTTAGTTTGCATTATGTATGAAGCTTTTATTTAATTTTTGTGCAGAAAAATCATGATTTAAAGGGATAAAATGTTCATTTCCTTGATTATGTATGAAGCTGTTAGTAAATTTCTAGCTGAAAAATTACGATCTAAAGTGCTTTTAGGGGTTGGGCCGTAGCTTTGCCAGGGCTGTTAATAGGCGATTTACGGCACTAAAATGTTGACCTAATTGTACAAATATTAGCGTAATTTTATGCGGCACCACCCAGCAGTGCCAATGTCCTAGCACTGCGGTACTCCTTAACATGTGAGGAAAAAAACTCTAGATGTTAACTCTACCTCCCTATCCTCCATTGGTATTATTATTATTATTATTATTATTATTATTATTATTATTATTATTTATATTATAGCTTTATTTCCTAACGTTCATACTGCAGTGTGGTGCCAAAGTCATCTAGTCATTTTACTATCTGTGTTTTCCACTTTTGAAATTATAACCAATTCAGCATTTCTTCTGTAACTACAATGGCATGGTAATCATGTTCTTTCCATTTGTATTGTGAAGGTGGTATTGACATTGATTTTCAGTGAGAATGTCACACAGTGGTTTTTTAGGCCTGTGTTGTTCTGAAGTTTGTAACTATTTCTTCAAATTATAATGCAAAGTCTACAACCACTTTAGTGAGGTATAAGTTGTTCTTTTTTTTTTTGTCAAGCGCTGTTATCATGCGTTTACATAATCAAATATGGGTACTCGAACGAAGCAGACAGTCAGGATTAAAGACTAGCCTTATAAGACAAGCCCAGTCTTTCATGTTGGTGGTCAGCTTCGTTAATCTTTTCAGAATGCCTGCATATGTTGTGAGGTTAGTTTTAAGATGCACGTACATCACACACTCGTTCAGATGCAATTCGCTCGTGCATCTTCTTAACTTTGAGCAGGGTTGGGCTGCCGGGTGCTGTCTGCTAATGGCAGATGCGCTGTATACACTTTAATTGTAGCGTAATGCTACATTGCCCCAATCGATTCGATGCATTCACAAAACTGATGCCAAAACTATCGCTTGTTACGTGCAGTTCTTTGTTTCATGTAAATTAACGTTACGGACATAGTGCAAAAGAATAAGAAAAAGTGCTCAACGAAAACCGTGAAACGAAAACAAAAGATGCATTAAAAAATGTGGAAAGGTTGAAAAGCAGCATAGGGGCAAAGCAACACGAAAACTATAGGAGGGTGTCAACAAAATCGGTGACCATCCTGCCACTTTGAGATCTGGGCATTCTGACATAACATTGGTCAAAGAAGAGCCATATTGCACTGAAGTTAGAAAACATTGAATAATCACATGAGAGTAGTAAAAAAATACCTCTGTTAGCTAAACATATTTTTAAAAAGTCAGAACTGATACTTCCCTTCCAACAGGCGACCTTTTTTTGGCTATCAGGCAGATAAGAAAAACTGATCCAGTCCAACCCTGGCTTTGAGGTTTTTGAGATCAGCGCTGTGCTTTACGTATTTTGTTCAGATTCTTAAGAAACCCGAAAACACTCGCTTTTCATCCCTGAACTTAGTTATTTCATTCTTGTGCAAAGCGTTCTGGCGGTCGTCACGGGGATAATCCTTACCTTGGAATTTATTGTGTATTAATAGCGGTTATTTTGTTGTTTTTCACCAGGACGGATTTGGTGATGGCTGGATATAGTTATGTAGTGGGCATGTTGCTCCGCCGGTGTATTATGTTAGTTGCTCCATGGTGCAACTTGAACCTTGCGTGCTGAATGTCGAGCCAAGAAAACTAACGTAATCTATAATGACAAGAACTGCATAAAAAAAAACACCTACAGCATCGACCTGCTGGTGTAACAATACGTCTGCTACAGCAGCAATTTTGGCCATCGCCAAATCTGTGATGGGCAACATTAAAAGAACCCAAAAATCAACACACTGTATCTAAATTCTGAGTACCAAATTTAACCGTAATAAAATCAGTATGATTTCTGAAAATCGTAAGACCATATCAGTTCACAATGACGTAATTGCATTTTTCAGAAAATATACAATGTGTGTATCGTGTTTATGACAACAAGAACTTTGTAATCGTTGACATTTAGTCAAAGTACACACCGTTGTTATTATTTAAACATGTGAATCCACCGTTTTATTGCTTTTTCGCTGTACGGTTCTATCCAGTATTGCACTGGACCAGAACTAGATAATTCATTCAGGACCACTTGACTTTTATTAGATTTTATATGCATACATACTTTTAATTCCCATGCCGCTGTCGTGTCGTTTCTTCCATCATGAAATTCAATCATTTTTAGTTAATCTCATAAAGTTTGTTATGTAAAGCAGAACATGGGCTGATGGGTGACTTATTGTAAAAATACATTCCATAAAGTGTACTAATACTTTCAAGTTTACAATAAATTCTAATTTAACGTTGGAATTATGCTATCTGTTTATTTATCATACATTGGTGATCAGACTAATTCCAAGAGTGGAAAATTGAAAGAATTTCTGATTTTGGTGCTACTATGAAGACACTCGCTAGTGTATTGTCTACAACGATTCAACGACGTCATCACCATCCGTCCTGTCAAGATATCGTATAGAGAAGCATGCAACCACTGAACTTGCGTCTTTATACCTAAGAGAGTTTAGCTGTTTTCACGTAGGGTTCAAAGGGTTTTGTAGCGAGCGTTAACCACTCCTGGTGATCTTCCCGATTAAGCCCTAAGGCCTCACGTGACTGAGGAAAAATAACAAAGTGACAAAAACAGACTGGCACTTCTTTTGATGGAGAAATTTTTGCCGTGTGACAGCAAAAAAAAAAGTCACGACTAGTGTATTGTGTGACTTCAACAGCTTAAAGTTTCCTAGTTTAAAAAATTGAATAATGTTAACAATTATTGGCTAGATAAAGGGTAATTTCACGAAAATGAAATTTCGGAGAGATACTGAATGTTGAAATTTAACAGTTTGCTATAGTTCAACTTGATGACATGCTGTTTTCTGGTTTAGAGTTAGAGAATGAGCAACTGACTTATCAAAGACTCCTAATGTTATTTTAAAGTCAGCCAGCATTCATAGCGCCATCTTTGGCCACAAAAGGGAATTAAATTTACAAAGAGTTTTTGATGGCTGGGGTAGATAGCCAACAAATCCACCTCAGTATAAAAGAACTTATCAACGTTTATCAAGACGGTTTATAAAATGCTCAGGCTAGGGAAAGTGACAAAATCCTCTGTCACTTCTGTTGACAATTTGTTGACAATTCTATAGAAGACAGGTGGCATTATATAATCATAAGCATTGTTTGTCAGTAGTGAGACTGGCCTTTCTGCTGATCTTGGCGTAAAGTCCAGAAGTCGTTAAGGATGTCCTACACGTCATGAAGGCTCTTGTAAGACTCAATTAGTCCACAACTGTTTCTTATTTTCTCCAATGATGATAGTGTAGTTTCTGGGGTCAATTGTGTTTGTCTTGTGGGGTATGGCACCCAGAGAACATTGCCGTAGCCTGCATGAGGATAGGGCTGATGTACGACTTATAGACGACACTGAAAGCCTGTTGTGAGATGTATTAGTAAGTTCTATGGAGAATTCCTACACTCTGGTTTTCTTTGTTTGTGTCAGCTGCATATTATTGGGACCAGCTGAATTCATCATCCACAATAACTCCCAATTTTTTCTTGGCTTTTCAGTATCAGTCGTGTGGTCGCCAAGTGTGAATTGATACTTTGAATGGTGTCACACTACAGTGAACAATTTAGCACTTATCGTAGTTAATGCTCTGTCTCCAGGCATTCACCCACTCAA
Organism: Lithobius niger; assembly: GCA_023313725.1. Taxonomy (NCBI): domain Eukaryota; kingdom Metazoa; phylum Arthropoda; class Chilopoda; order Lithobiomorpha; family Lithobiidae; genus Lithobius; species Lithobius niger. Next base: position 13,313 of record JAHWFP010254404.1, read on the forward strand.
GTTTGTCAAGATCATGTTGGGCACTGACGTGAGCATATTCATCGCTCAGCGGATAGATTCTCGGCAAATTTGGCTTTCCTGGTTTAAATCCCAAAACGTATTAGGTGAACAGGAGTAGTCTGCACAGAATCTTGCTGGATGCCACGCAACACTGGGCCACTGCTCGATGTATATTCTTCAACACCTGGTTTGGAATCTTCTGCCTTGATGATCGCTATCAAGTATTCCTGACACCCTATACTGCTAGAGTTTATATAGTAACAACTTGTGGCTCACTATGAAAATCAGTTCATGTGTTTCCTTGCTCAGGTGTCTATGTTATGGTAGGCAATTGTGAAGTTTGTGGCTGCACATCTTTGCTTGGCAAGTCTGTGTTAACAGAAGCTTTGTCCACCAGGCCACTTCCAAGTCAGCTTGAAGTTACGGTAATCTGTTAAAAAAGAATCCAGTACTTTAGAAATAATCGTCTAACTCTGACAGGCCTATAGTTTAAAGGATCGGCTTTGTCACCCTATTTGAAATCGGGTGTAATTGTTACCGTACACTTTTCGATAACAGCAGTAGGAATCCTTTTAAAGAATTATGAACAAACAATTATATTATAAACAATTTCGGGTTGCAAACTGAACTCAGACCTACACAGTTTTTCAGACGTGAGGGGAGAAAAAGCATATATCTGTCTGCCAACTGCCTCCATCAAAAATTAAACGTACAATATTCTTAATTAAAAAAAAAACAGCATATGGAAACAAAAGCATACGTTTTATTTTTTCACATCTAAATTTCTTCATCGTGTAAGTACTAAGTACCCCATCCCCACTTCAAGCTTTCTTTCAGGGGTTACTTGGCATGAAGAACCTATCCAAGGAAGAGGGCCCTCTAGGCCAAACGAAACTGTTGTAAATTAGCCAAAATTGTTGAAAGAAGCAATCAAATTAATTCAAAAAGAAAATAAAAACACAAAAACCTTTTAAAAACCCTTTATTTGCCCTCAGTACCGCCAGGACTTCGTTCTGGCTCTACCCGTGCATGGACAGGGGTGAGAGTTCGAGACTTAGGCGAATTCTCGCTCTCCCAGTCAGTGCCATGCACAGAAGGTGAGAGAGGCAATTTTACTAGGTAATTCCACCCTGAATTTTCTAGGATCTTTTACAAGCCACAATCGACCTAAGGACGAGGCATGACAGGCCCTTTCTCTTACCGAAGATGCCAGGGGTGGCTGAGGTCACGTTGGAACCAGGATCCTCTTGCACGTGAGACTGTTGTGCTAACCATTAGGCAACCTTCTCACCTTCTGTGCATGGCTTTGGCTGGGAGTGCTATTTGTGATTCTCTGATCACTCTGCATCCTGTAGGATAAAATTACTTCACATGTTTGGTGTGACAATCGTGGGCTCGTAAGGATTGTTTAGCAAATGCATGCTAATTAAGCAATCAAGAAAAACAAAAGACCATCACAAATCTAGGCCTTATTATTGCAATTGGAGTCATCTTGCAGAATGACAGTAAATTACTGCCAAGTCCCTACTGTGTGGAAAAATACGCTCTGTGCCGCAATTAGGGGTGGTGCAAAGGGTGTAAGGCACCCAGACCCTGGTAATAGGGGACCCAAAATTCACGAGACACGGGCCCAAAAGTGACAAAATTCACTATTGTTTGGTCTGGATTGGGAGCCTCGTTGTCCCGAAAATTGTACACTTGTTGAGGGGGAGACCAAAAATGTGCCCTACAGGCCGTTACAGGCATTAACTCTATTCCACCCACCACCCCAATCCCAACTATCAACTATACATCCCTTGTCTCTAGTAACAATAACCCAGTTTTAAGGGTCAAATAGCCGTATAAACTTTTACATTACAATAATAGTGCTTTATCAACTCTTAACCACACACAAAAAAAAATAATAGTTGCAAACCGACAGCATTTCACACAATAAGAAAGAATTTGGAATTTACAATTTCAGTACCATTGTGTAAACCAAACAGCAGTTTAAATAACTTGTGCATTTTTTCAGACGTTACTTGTTTGTCTTTTATGATCAACTTCAGTTAACTTGTAATTGCAATAATACGCCTTTTAAACCCTTCTAAATACAAAAAGAACAATTAAAAACCGTCGCATACAGCATTCTATACAAAACGTAGAAACAATTTGAGGTATGACAATTGTTGGTACTATCTCTTGCCACCAGGTGCTATTTTTTTTTTTTTTTTGCAGTTGTTAGACAACAGCATCTGGTAGCTAGAAATAGTACCAAAATTGATTTTCCACAGATTCTTTCTACGTTTTGTATAAAATGATGTATGCGACAGTTTTAAATTGTTCTTTTTGTATTCAGAAGGGTTTAAAAAGGCGAAAAGGCGTATTATTGCAATTACAAGTTCATTGAATTTCATGTGTGAATTTTTAAAAGCACCCCCCCCCCCCAAAAAAAAAAGAACAAAGTTGATCATAAAAGACAAACAAATAACATCTGAAAAAATGCACAAGTTATTTAAACTGCTGTTTGGTTTACACAATTGCTTGATAGTGACATCTAATGGTACTGAAATTGTAAATTCCAAATTCTTTCTTATTGTGTGAAATGCTGTAATATTATTGCAATTGCAAGTGTAAATCGCCGTAATCTGCTCTTTAAGTTTTAAATTTAGAATTTCGATTATAGAGCAGTCTTTTATGCGGACAGTGTATATACATTCTTATAATGGTTCTATGAAAATGTAAACTTAGTGACAGCGTCGTAAAATATTGCTCCTGTTTATCAAAACGTATAGGCTTAAATCATGGTGACGCATGATGCTTTCAGATTTTGTGACACATCTTTCCGTTTTGTGATAATACCAGAAATGTCGTAAATATTGCGGTTATTGTGGTTGGAAGACGTCATATGGATGCCGGAGTCAATAAGCACTCTTGAATTACATTTAGCCTGTGATCAGCTTGATGGCCCGACTAACCTACCACCACGGATTAGATGGTAAACTAGATATCGGAACTTACCACTGCCAAGCCTGTATCGGTTCCCCAATGCTTTGCACGCGAAGCAGCACGGAGGCAAAGCAATGTGAGAGGTGTTAGTAACCGCAGCTACCACCAGGCCTTAGAAGAGGTAAGATGCGAAATCTAGTTAACCTTCTAATCTATGCTAGGCCTACTATAAACAATCGGGAGTCGTGAAATCTAGGATTGTGACAAGCGGCTATAGCGACTACCTAGTCGCAGCCGGTCTCCTTTACAGTTCTACCACTACCAGTGATGAGGCGCACACCTTTATCACGCATTGCAACAGGTATCTCTATTATATAATCTAAAAGCAGTAACCATCAGGATTGCCGGTTAAAAATGTCTTGGTTCTTAAGCTTATTTTACATTTTAGATGTAATTGTCAGCTTTTAGGTCCAATTTTTATGTTCAGCTCTAATTTCGTAAGTAGCAGCTAACGGAGATTTGGATTATATAGTAAGCCTATTTATTTTTGCAACACGGTGCGCCTCCTGGCAAATAGTCAGTGTTACAACGTAGCGCGCAACATATAGCCTTATAGATCAGTGGTAGAAGGGAAGACACTGTTAATAAAGCCAGCAGCGACTCGTAGCAACTTGACGTTGCCATGGTAACATGATTTTAGGCCTAATTTTCATTTTTTTTTTGGCTAATTTTTTTAACTGCAGGTTTTATTTCAAAAGTAGCAGATAGGCCTAATGGAGAATTTGGTTCGATGGTAAGCCTATTCAGTCATGCAACAATGCGACGAGACTATTTTAAACGAAGCTAAAATGCTTTTGTTTTTACGGCTGCGTGTTATCTTTAGGATTTCAATTCGACGGTCAAATATTATTATTTAATTTAGTCACGTCAAAGAAGTCTATTATCTACAAGGAAGTAACAATGTTTTAATTTTCCGTGTTATTTAACTAACTTTTGACACTGAATCTACCGTTGTAAACCGTGGTCGTCTCTATCTGGTACCGTTACGAAGTGAAAAAAGCGACTTACGGACAAAGTCGTTGTAATAGTCTTCTCAGCTGGGGCGGCTGTACAGAAGACTAAAAGTCCAACATGTTTCAGAAGTCCAAGAAAGTAGTCAGACGAAGAAATTAGAGAAGAAGGCATTGCGCTAAGTTTGCTGGCTAATAGGATTAACCTGAAGTGCAGTAAAGTGAAGTGAAGTTTATCAGGGTGACCACTCATTCTACATTTCCTACATGTTCCTATATTTTTTAGCAATCCTATATTTTCCTATAATTCAACGAAATATCCTATATATCCTATATTTCTGTACGGTTTCCTATATTTTTTATTTCAACTGGGTGCTTGCGTTTTTTTTTTTTTTTCGGTGAGAGCTTAATCTCCTTGTCAATCAATTGAATGATGAGAATTTAATTGTTGGCAAGAATATCTGAATTACTTAAAAACTGAAAATGCTGAAACACAAGAAAAACTATTGTTGCTTGACGTACGGAAGTTTCGTACAACCATAACTGAGTATCTTCTGAATCATTTACCTATGAAAAGCCAACTACTGTATCATATTTGTTCTCTGAATCCTCTGCTGAGGAAGAACTGTGCTATTGTGTGCGCGGCGTATCTTGAGTCCTGGAAGTATTTTATGACAGGCTACGTCTTCCTGGAGGGGGCGGCTTTAATCGACGGCCGCCATTGTTTTCGTAACCATCTTGGATATCAACAAGGCACACTGCTGCCAAAAACGTACAATCGATTATCAGTGTTCGTTCTGCAGCGAACTCAAGATGGAGAGGACATTTTGCGAACTGCGAGGAAATTAACTGGGCAAATCAAATCTGATGAAATGAGAGTGTGTTGATGAGTGGAAGCTGTATCAGACTAGTGAGCTTCCAAAGTATTTGAAGCTGGAAACAGGATTGACATCTTTGGGCAAATTTATTGAAAGACAAGAACTGCGATAGAAGTGAGAAAAACACTTCTTTGAAAACTTGTGAAAGCAGTGCTTGTGCTTCCCCGTGGGAATTCAGGCTTTTCGGAAAATGTGTTTGTAGTTACAGATCTGAAAATTCAGCTTGATGAGAACACTAATAGTGCTGTAAAAGTTGTCAAGGATGTTTTGAAGCAGTACAACCGTAAATCACAATAAGTGCCTATAACCAAGGAGCTTTTTACTGAGATTCGATGTGCACATCAGACATACACGCCAGAATGAAAGAAAAGAAGGGGCGATTAGAGGGTTGAAGAAAAAAAAATAGAGGCGGATGCTACAAAAGAAGCAGAAAATTTGAAAAGAGTTAAACCGTCATTCAAATGTCAGTTCAGATAAATATGACGCACAATTTCATACTACAGGAATCCTCACCAGATTCAGGTGAGGAAACCTGTAGTCTGAAATTGTGCGTCAAGTTTATCTGAACTCACATTTGATCGATATGAGCTTTCAGAGTAAAAACCGCTACGAGGAAAAAAAGTTTTGAAACAGCGGAAGAAAGAATTCAGTAAGCAAGAAAAAGAAGCAGAGAAGGAAGTAGATGCATCCCAACAGCTTTTGCAGAAAACACAAACTCTAAACACAAACACAAACACAAACTCTAACTCTTGGTATAAAAAAATAACAAATATGAAGGCAATAACGGTAGCCCAGCTGATGATCACTACAGCACAGTCAGAAGGTGTTAATGAAACAAAAGAAGATTGGAAGTAAAAAACAGAAAATAATCGACAGTGTGACAGTGACTGGGAAGAGTGATGAAAAGTTATTTCAAAGTGATAAAAACAACAGCCCTCTCCAATCTAAGCCCTCACCTATGGTTGCAACACCCATAACAACACAAATATTCCAGTCGCCTATACGTGGACTATAGAATTTAAAAACTAGTAAACTCATCCAGCATAAAAATATGTAACCATTTATATAGCCGTTGAAAGTACATACTTGGGCGGCTGGTCACAGTCCATAACAAATTTATCAGCACATAAACGGAGGCGTTCTTCCTGCCCCGAACGTGTGTGGCGTATAAGCAAAAAAACAACACCGTGTTGGCTGTTTTCTGAAGTAAACATATAATCCTCAATACAAGTTCCTATATTTTTCTTGTAATTTTACACTTAAATTCCTATGTTTCTCCTATATTTTTGGACTAATATAGGAGAAACATAGGAATTTAAGTGTAAAATTACAGGCAAATTCCTATAATTTGAGACATGAATGTGAGTAGTCACAACCCTGGATTATTGTTCTCATGGCGACTACAAATTATGCAATTGGTTTGTTGCCCGTCACGGAAACACAAACATCTAGTCTGAATAAATATTAAAATACATGAGTAAATAAATAGAAAAAATATTTGAAACAAAAGTCCTGCTTGAGTGAAACACTCGTGCACAGGACACCTGAGAAAAAAGGGGGACAAATCCTCGGCAATGATAAACACTGTATGATAATACAAGAATAAATTTTAATGAAAGCGCCTATTTCAAGGCGATGCTTTTCCCTGGTTGAATGATATCACTACTTTCAAAAGCCGACCGTTTTTGGAAACTTGGCGACTTTTCTTATACTTGTATTGGTTTTGGGTGGATACATTAAAAGCCGCTTGGGCGAGATTTTGTTACTTTCTTTTTTACTTTAATAACTATTTCTCCCAGTAGCACCAAGGATATACAAAGGGCTAAATTAAATTTTCCTTGGCCGAAACAAAAATGTTTTATGGAATTTCAAACTTCCTTTCTGGTTACTTTTTCCGCACCAACTATAGTTGTTCGTCATTATTTCGTCATTACTTCGTCCTTTTTTATCGTATTCTCATTTATAAGTATTTCCTGCAAAGTGAGACTAGCCTTTTCCTCTTCCTTCCTATTTCCTCCAAGACAGAGCAACTTTGATCGATGAGTCATTTTACATTGCAATTTTCTAGTGTTACGCGCTGCTCAGCTTTTCTGTCCATGTAATCATAACTTCTGTTAAAAAAGAAAAGAGGTACAAAGATACAAGGTACACAGTTCAAAGGTTAAAAAAAAAGACAGTTGGATTCAACCTCCCCGATTCACCTAACAACTTACGTTGCTGGAGAATGGACTACTTTGCCTAATTGTAAGTACATGAGTTTGAGAAATATGTTTTTTATTACGAACTGTTTATGAACAGACACGTAAAACTGGGTTATTAGGTGGACCTGTGCATGCTGCACGGTGGATTGAATTTCCCAGTCTTAGCCTCTCCGCCCGATGTTTGATCTCCTTAGGAAATATAAATCGCGTTTGCAATATTTAACTGTTTGCCTAATCATTTAATCCTTTTGTTTGGTGAGACGCTGCACTGATCTTCGTACACTGGCATATGAATATTTCGTCTGATGGAAGTGTTAAATGGACTTCCCCGCTCCCCTCCCTCTCCCCTTCCCCTTGCGTACCTGTGTTGGGCTCAATTCTGAAAACACGCTGCTTTAAGTTAATCACCGTGATTTCCCACCAACTTTGAAACAAATAACCTCGGTGTCGCGTACTGCACAACAGTTGCAAGTTACCGAGGTATCAACACTCGTACTTGCTCTTGACTGTTTCCGCCCAATTTAAAACAATACGTGCCAATACCCCCATGGATTCTAGCTGAGATGGCTGCGTGGGTCGAAATGTCAACATGTGTCCAGAAAAGTTCGTTTTAGAGCCTATGCTGAAGGTCATCTGGAAGTTTTTTTGTGATTCCTCGTTTATACATAACGGGCCAAGTATTGCTGGTATTTGGATTCCAGATTTCAAGCTAAGTTTCTCGCACCAACTGACGGTCATGCCCAACGTGATGCTTGCCGAACTTGCTGCAATTTCTTTGGCTATCCATCATGGAACAGCTTTGAATACTCCATCGATGGTAATCTCCACGGACTCACAGTCAGCCATGTGATTTTTGCACTCCGAACTTTGTAGCCAGCGTCCGTTGCACCCCATAGTGATGGACATAGGTTTGAAGCTCTCCGGTCACCGTCAGGAAGGCAGATCAGCCCTACTACGTTGGGTGCCGGGCCACTCGAATGTGATTGGCAATTTGATTGCGGACGATTTATCCAGGTTCCAGGAGTAAAGTATACGTGGTTCTCCAATGGTCCGGGTTCCAGTGAGTCCAGGAGATTCTGCATTCTTTTCTAAGTAGTTCTTCTCAGTTTCAGTGGGAGGAGTTATGGTTTGCTGAAACTAAATGTCGGCATCTATTCAATTTGGATCTCTCAATCACGATCTCGTTTTATTGGCTCCTGATGCTACTCTGTAAACCTTGGGCACTTTCCTTAATTCGCGATGGCATCGAAGATGGCCATCAGAATACAAGCATTTGCAAGTTATTAAAAAGGGAATATGTTGTATATCAGTTTATATGTCGTTTGAGGACGAGGATATAATTTTTTAATTGATAAACAGGCCTTCTTACAATTACCAATAATGAAACAATGTGCCAAATAAAATATATTCATAATGAAACAATGAAAAACATACTA
>JAHWFP010254404.1:25599-49182 GCA_023313725.1 Lithobius niger
GGTACTATAACTAATTTATCGTACGGTCCCTAACTTTCGAAATAAAAATAAAAATTTGGGGTAAATGGAAAGTTTGCCTTCGCAAATGAATTGCAAGGTCTGTTGTATATACAAATTTTGTGTCGTCACGTTTGCATAATTTTGTTTTGATGCAGTCTGGTTTGCGGCCGATACCATTTGAGCGAGACGGGGGTTAGCAGGGGTGTGTGTCTAGAGGCAGAGATTTTCTTTTAAAAAAAGGTTTAGGAGAAACGCGTTTTGTTTTTTAAAGTCATTGGACTGATGTTGCACATTACGTAAACTTCATCATGAAAAATTACGTCGTTCACTCTAGGTTAACCTAAAAAGTGTTTTTGATTTTTTTTAATGATCTCATTTTACGTAATGTGTCGTCTTTCTTTAATTTGCATAATGTGCTTTCTGAGCAGGGGTCTACGCGTTAAGTCATTCTCTGACAGAAAACTGAAGGCTGTGGATGTGTACGACCGAAAAGGAAAGGTTTGGTCACTAGGGACGTAATACGGACAATTCAGCGGTAACGTATTCTTGTGAACTATGTGGGTAGTTAGGGACGTTGTAGGTGTAATTTTCGGGGGAAAGGAGGGAAATAGCGTAACGCTTAATTTTTACGGATGAAATTCATGTATATTTCGTTTACGTTATGTCAGTTGGTGTTTTCGAAAGGCCGACGCAGTTCACGTTAGAGTTGTGATTTACAGCAGTTGCCAGCTGTTTTTTTTTAGGGGGGGGGGGGATAATAGTAAGCATTTAAAGTATTTAATTTTCTTGTCTAGATTTCGAAATGTAGAACTGCTTAATAAAACCATGCGAGAATTAATTGCTTTTAACTTTGCTTAATAAAAGAACATGGGTTTCAATTATTTTTCGAACAAGGAACGTAGGTTAACATTTGAAAAAATAAAATTAATTCTCGCATGGTTTTATTAAAGAATTCTACCTTATGAAAGTGTTGGCAATGCCATATCGCCATTTCCCTGAGCATGGCTTCCATATCGCCACACTTTAGTGTGGTGATATCCAATATCGCCACAGTTTAGTGTGGTGATATCCAATATCGCCACAGTTTAGTGTGGTGATATCCCATATCGCCACACTTTAGTGTGTGTGGCGATATGGGATATATCGCTGCACATTTTTAGCATTGAGAAAGTTAGGGACCGTACGATAATACAAAAATAATTTTTAATGAAAGCGCCTATTTCAAGGCGATGCTTTTTCCTGGTTGAATGATATCACTACTTTGAAAAGCCGACCGTTTTTGGAAATTTGGCGACTTTCCTTGTACTTGTTTTGGTTTTGGGTTTTGGGTTTGTTTTGGTTTTGGTTATAAAAACCGCTTGGGCGAGATTTTGTTACTTTCTTTTTTTACTTTAATAAGTATTTCTCCCAGTAGCACCAAGGATATGTAGAAGCGCAAAATTAAATTTCCCTTGGCCGAAACAAAAATGTTTTATGGAATTTCAAACTTCCTTTCTGGTTACCTTTTCCGCACCAACTATAGTTGTTCGTCATTATTTCGTCATTACTTCGTCCTTTTTATCGTATTCTCATTTATAAGTATTTCCTGCAAAGTGAGACTAGCCTTTTCCTCTTCCTTCCTACTTCCTCCAAGACAGCAACTTTGATCGATGAGTCATTTTACATTGCAATTTTCTAGTGTTATGCGCTGCTCAGCTTTTCTGTCCATGTAATCATAACTTCTGTTAAAAAAAAAAGAAAAGAGGTACAAAGATACAAGGTACAAAGTTCAAAGGTTAAAAAAAAAGACAGTTGGATTCAACCTCCCCGATTCACCTAACAACTTACGTTGCTGGAGAATGGACTACTTTGCCTAATTGTAAGTATGTGAGTTTCAGAAATATCTTTTTTATTTTTTATTATGAACTGTTTATGAACAGACACGTAAAACAGGAGTTATTAGCTGGACCTGTGGATGCTGAACGGTAGATTGAATTTTGCAGTCTTAGCCTCTCCGCTCGAAGTTTGATCTCCTTAGGAAATATATATCGCATTTGCAATATTTAACTGTTTGCCTAATCATTTAATCCTTTTGTTTGGTGAGATGCTGCACTGATCTCCGTACACTGGCATATGAATATTTCGTCTGATGGAAGTGTTAAATGGACTTCCCCGCTCCCCTCCTACTCCTCTTTCCCTTGCGTACCTGTGTTTGGCTCAATTCTGAAAACAGACTGCTTAGGAGTTAATCACCGTGATTTCCCACCAACTTTGAAACAAATGACCTCGGTGTCGCGTACTGCACAATTTGCAAGTTACCGAGGTGTCAACACTCGTGCTTGCTCTTGATTGTTTCCGCCCAAACTTAAAACAATACGTGCCAATACCCCTATGGATTTTAGCTGAGATGGCTGCGTGGGTCGAAATGTCAACATGTGTCCATAAAAGTTCGTTTTAGAGCCTACCTGCTGAAGGTCATCTGGAAGTTTTTTTTGTGATTCCTCGTTTAAACATAACGGGCCAAGTATTGCTGGTATTTGGATTCCAGATTTCAGGCTAAGTTTCTCGCACCAACTGCCGGTCATGCCCAACGTGATGCTTGCCGATTTTGCTGCAATTTCTTTGGCTTTCGATCATGGAGCAGCTTTGAATACTCCATCGACGGTAATCTCCACGGACTCACTGTCAGCCATGTGATTTTTGCACTCCGAACTTTGTAGCCAGCGTTCGTTGCACCCCATAGTGATGGACATAGGTTTGAAGCTCTTCGGTAACCGTCAGGAAGGCAGATCAGCCCTACTACGTTGGGTGCCGGGCCACTCGATGTGATTGGCAATTTGATTGCGGACGATTTATCCAGGTTCCAGAAATAAAATACGTGGTTCTCCAATGGTCCGTGTTCCAGTGAGTCCAGGAGATCTGCATTCTTTTCTAAGTAGTTCTGCTCAATTTCAGTGGGAAGGAGTTATGGTTTGCTGAAACTAAATGTCGGCATCTATTCAATTTGCATCTCTCAATCACGATCTCAAGAGAGTTGGACGAGATGCCGAAGGCAGCAGCATCCCTTATTTCTGCGCTTAGACTTTGTTTAGTGCCATTGAACAGTTTTGAGTTTTCTTTAGGCAACAATGATTCACCTATGTGTATGTGTGGGGCTGTCCAGGAGACAGTGGAACTTTTTCTTGTGGACTGTGTCCTATTTAAGGATTTGCGAGATGATCTGTTATTTCGGGGTTACAGGACTGTCTCTTTGTTGGAGCTATATAAAGCAGTGACATAACGTAGTATTATTGTGTATAAATCTATGGTGTAGCCAGTAACTGGGTTAGCTGCAAGGGGCACTGGAGGGCGAAAAAGAAAGTCGTGTTACTGAAGCCAATGCTATTAGACTGGATTTCTTAAGGCCATAATGCGCGTTTTTTGTTGTTGGAGAAAACAACGTTCTTTCAAGCCTAAGAAATCCGATCTAAAAGCACTGTCTTGACTAGAAATGCCGTTGTTTTCCGTTGCATTTTAATCTAGTGCACCTTGTAACTGTGCCCTCCAGATGGACGTATCTCGTAGTCAATATGACGTCACTTGACGCTGCTATATTGGGAGTACACCCCCACACAGTTAACCTTTAATTATAAAAGCCTACCAGCAGTTGTTGAATTCTGTACCCGATCTGGAAGGTTCCTGTTAAATGTGATTTAATTTTTGTTGCTGTATTTTAGGTTTAAGGTAGTCGGGCTGGTAGGGTTAAGCTCGTTAATAAATCAAATCAAATCAAATCAAAATTCAACTCCACTGTAGAAGTCAGCATCTGCGGAAGAAATGCGCCTCTCCATCGTACTAGGCTGCCAATTCCTAGCCCTCGAATTTAACAACCTCTCATCGTTTGGTTTAAAGTTGTCCGATTTTAGCTGAAACACGGATTTGGTTTATTTTTTTAGCTCAATAAAATTCCAAGCGACCGGACACAGTTTGCATGGTAGCAATGATAAGCGTCGTGCACCACAATTGTAGTCAATTTTAAAGCGATTGTTGTACGTGTTTTTCGCTCTGTTTAAAGTAGCATCGTGCTCCCTAAAAACAAACAACTCCTAAACTTCTGACGGTAATAATTGGCGGAGCGTAGCATAGCCTATAACGGACATCAAATTGCAAAATGTTAGTTAGGTTGTATAGTCCAGGTGCAAAATGCCTTATATTCGGATGAGCTTGTTTGTGGGTATGAATGACGTTTTTTTTGTACATTCAGTATACAATTGATTCCACTCTGTAAACTTTGGGCACTTTCCTTAATTCGAGATGGCACCAGAATACAAGCATTTGTAAGTATTTGTATTAAAAAGGAAATATGTTGTATATCAGTTTATATGTCGTTTGAGGCAAGGATATAACTTTTTAATTGATAAACAGGCCTTTTTACAATGACCAATAATGAAACAATGTGCAAAATAAAAAATATTCATAATAAAATAGTGAAAAATATACTAAATAATATTGAAAGTTGTTAGCGAACTACGGTAAAATATATCAGAATCTCTTTCTGTTATAATTTTAGTATGAGGGTTATAGTATGTTTCTTTCATTTAAACATTGACACAGTTAAGCCACATGACATTACTTCCTCTGCAGGGATATCTCATGGTAGAGCACGGTTCGTAAGAGCGACAGGAACACTTGGCCATTTCTAAAACATAGTCCATTGCAAAGGGGCCATTCAAAAACCACGTGCCCGTTTTTAAAGCCATTTTTAACCCCCCTCCCCCCTGTGTAGTCATCTGTGGTCAGGTCTTGGACCCCCCCAAAAAAACCACGTGGCTCATAGCCAACTCCTCCTCCACTTAAAAAAAATAACGTCATGTGTTTTTGACAATGCGGTACCACTTCATAAAATTTGTGTTATTGTGCCGTACCAAATTTGATGAACTGATAGTGTTCGTCATGAATAACCCAACGATAGGAACCCCCATACTCCACTTTCGCTTTGACTGCTGAAAGTGTCATTTAAAGTAACTGTAGACACAATTTTTTCCTCCTACGTGCTGGACTACTTTGGAACTCTCTTCCATCACAGGTCGTAGAGATTGATAACATCATCATTTTTAAAACCAGACTTTCAGCCCATAGTATTGATGAAATGTATGATTATTTTTAATTCTCTCTTTGGACGGTAGTTGTATTCAACTAGACATTTTTACAGTGGATGTGACGTAAGTGGCAATTCAGTTTGACCTGACATTTCCCTTCCATTAATGGATGAATTTTATTATTATTAAAATTTAGCCAAGTTTGTTGGCGATCTGCAATAGCCGCTAGAATAAACGTCATCCGAGATTTGTAACTGAGACGGAAAGTAGAAAATTGTAGCCTAATACGTTCATTATTACGTAGGCCATCACTGCAATAAATTGTCCCAGTGAAGCACTTGATGCTAGCCGCACACTATTTAGTGAATTTTTTACGAGTCAAGGAAACGCAGTATTACGTTATTGACGATTTCTACGACAAGCCGCGGTATTTTTCATCACTATTCGGGAAATGCAGTTCGCTTGACTGGGGAGGGGCGTTAGCCGATGCATGGATTTATATACTATCACATTGCTTGGTAAGCTCCATGGTCGATTTAGGAACATTAAAACAATGTAAGGCTGATTGAGATGGTATGAGCAGAAACTCTTGTACAGTAAATGCACCAATCCATTGGAGATTATGGCTTTCCCTTCAATGCAGTGGACACGTGGTTTGTTTGGAAACCCCACTCCCCCCATCGTGGTTACTTGTGGCCGAAAGCCGACCTCCCCCTACCCCCTGGCCGACCACGTGGTTTTTGAAAGCCCCAAATGAAATGTTCTCCGGGATTGCAATGGGAATGAGTTCTTTGGCAACTTCGTTTCTATGCCATCCATGATACTTGACGTATGTCAGGTAAGCATGATTAGCCGCAGATAACCATACAACTGTTTGAAAGTGATCACGTTTAACGGTTTCTTCAAAACATTCAGTTTTTAGGTGGGAGTGAAGAGAAAGAAGTTACTCGCAACTCCGTGTATCCAACTCTTTCTGCCCAAACTGAAACTGTAGCTCCTGTCATATCAGCTACATCCTTACGCCATAGCAAGCCCCTAATGCAGTTTCAAAATATAGATACACAGTTCATTTTAAGTAAAATATGACTTTTTTTCTATTTTCTGAACCCAAAAAACATATTAATGATATGTTACACGATAACATTACCTAAGAAATGAATTTGAATTCTTGTGGCGGCCATATTAGCAGCCATCTTGAATTTCGTTTACAGAGTGGCATCAATTGGATCTCAAACATAAATACCATATTTTTACAAACGCCATTGAAAATATTTTATTCATACCTCAAAATATTTTATTCATACCTTATGGCGCCTGGACTATAGGTTGGTTGTAATCTGGGTGGAATCCAAACAAAAGGTCGGATTGGAAAAAAAATGGTACATCGCTTGAACCCCTTAAAAATATTGCTAAGCCAGAATTTGCCATAAATCAACCAATTATTACGGAAGAAGTTATACATTTTGGATTTTATTTGTAGCACTGCAAATTTGTAGCACTGTAAATTTTTTGTAGCACTGTAAATTTGGAATCCTTAATAGTTAATCGTACAGCTGTTGAGCGACAAAATCATGCACATCGAGCTAAAAGCATGGAATTTCGTACACAAATCATTTTCAGCAGAACAGTTCGACCAGCCATGGAACCCCCCATGCAAAAAAAAACCGCAAGGACCCCCAGTCCCCACAGGGCCCCACTTTTCACAAGTGCCCCCTGTATCCCCAACAAATTCTAGCGCATCCAGCTAAATTCATGAAGTTTGGTAAACAGACACAAATCGAATCTCCAAGGAACCCCCATGAAAAACACCCCAAGGGCTCCATTACACCCCCCCCCCCACCCCGTCCGTGTCCCACCCTGATATGTGATCATCAAATTCTTTGAGATCGACCTGAAATTTCGTGTACAAATCATTGTTAGCAGTACAAATCGAACCAGCCATTTAGCAATACAAATTGAATCAGCCATGGAACCCCGTGTAATTCCCCCAGGACATTCGCGGGGGGCCGGCCCCCCCCCCCGGGCTTGGTCAACAAATTCTTGTAGATAGGGCTAGAAGTATGAAATTTAGTACACGAGTACTTAGCAGCACATATCGAATCAGACGAGGAACCCCCATGAAATATCCCTAAGGGCTCCTATCGCCCCCACCACCACCTTCCCTGTGCCCACTTCCCGGAGGCTTTACCAGCAAATTCGTGCAGGTCAAACTGAAAACATGAAATATGGTTCACAAGTCACTCTTTGCAGTACAAATCGAACCAACAATTGAAACCCCATTAAATATCCCCAAGGGGCCCCAGTGCCACCCCCTCCCCCCAGTTTTCCCTTCCTTACGCTTGACCAACAATTTCTTGCAGATCGTGCTGAAAGTATGAAATGTCGTACACAAATCCATATTAGTCGAACAGTCGAACCAGCCAAGGAGTCCCCACGAAATACCCCAAGGCCCCTAGCACCCCCCCTTTGTTCCCACAGTGACACTTGATCAACTAATGCTTGCCAATCGACAAAAAGAAAGAAATTTGGTACACAATTCATTTTTAGTAGTAAAAATCGAGCCAGCCATGGAACCTCCTAGAGGCTTGATATTCCAATCCACTGCGCCTGTAATAGGCCCAAAGCCTGTTTCCTAGTTTAGTAGATTTTGGCTGAGTGGTGTCAGAGTTCCGTCAAACTGAGTGAGGTAAGCTGAGCTAATTGGTAATAACTAAAGTAGCATTGCAGCTGAGTGATACAATTGTCTTAATTTGTGTCAGAATATTCATGTTCGTGTTGGCTGATGTGGCCATGCTAATTCTCTCTTTCAGACTAACTCCGTGAAATCGGAGAAATCATTGGTTTTATCTCTTGTCCTAGGTATTTAGTTGGCGGCCCTTTCATATGAGGGAGAGACCTAAGTGCCAGTTTAGTCCAAGGGGGTCTATTCCGACCTTTTTGCATATTCCCATCCAGTGGCTGTTGATTTTGCTGCCTCCATTGACGTCACAACACAGCTAAAGGAATTTTCAACAGGTTATGCACATGCGCACAAGTCAAATCGGAATGGCGTCCAATGTGCGAACCTCCAGTGTAATGGCTGGTGAATGACCAACCTTCCTATAATATACCAGCATTCCATCAACCTTGATTTAGCCTTAGGCGTATCAGAACAAGACTGTAGCAAACTGACAGTGAAAGTAAAATGGAATGACTGCCGTATGTCATTTGGAATAAAGAAAACTAAGGCAAAAAACTCCGTAGGCTTTGTAAAATTAATTTTACTAAATAAATTAGACAATAAAAAAATTGCTAATCACTTTTGTGTGATTGCTACGCAAGTTTGTATTTTATATTGTATTGCTACTCTGCAAATTATGCTTGGAAAAATGATAATCCTCCTGAAGAAGCGCCATATTACAAAAACACCTTTTATTTTTTTTTATTAGAAATGCTTCTGCATGTGTTCACAGAAAAGCAAGTAAAAGAAGGAAAATTGTAACTCCATTTATTTATTTAGGCCTTATCAGACTGTGTTTCTTACTTCATTTTCAAGTGGGATGCATATCCCCACTCACATTCACACAAAACTAAACTCAAAAGTTCGACACCAGTCTCCTCAAAATTTGGCCATCGACTTGTGGTTGAAGTACGCATTATCTGCCTGAAATTGACTTCGAGACGGGCACCCAGATGCTTAACAAAACTAAAAATTGTAATTTGTTGCGGGTATTCCCTGTCTTTCATAGCAATATTTCAAAGGAAAAAAGTTTAGGAGATTCGAGAAAGTCGGGCAACAATGAGTCGAGACGAGTCACGAGAGGAAGCGAGATTGTTTCTAGTCGCGACCAAGATCAGACGAGAATTAAGAGAATTTAAAATTAAAGATCGAGACGAAACGAGATTTTCTCAAACCTCGTCTTGTCTCGTCTCGATGCCACCAATAGTGACTGTCGAAAACGTTTAATTGCGAGAAAACTCACTCGTTAAGGGGTCGTATTGTAAGCCGATGACCCATGATCTCAATGCACTTTTATCGTTTCCATTGTGAACTAAAAAATTACTAAAAACTAATTGTCTCCGATTTAATACTCCATTTGTTTAATAAACGTATGGCTTTGTTAACCTTTCTGGTTTGCGATGCTGCTTCAGGGTTGGCAGCACTACGCGTCTCATTTTCAGATTCGATTTGCCTTGAAGGGGGATTGCCATCAAATGCAGCATCTACAGCCATTTACCGCTGTCTAGTTCTGTCTAGCCCTTACTTTCAACAAGCGAAGGAACACGCCAATATTTTTTTTACACAACAAACAAGCCACGAGCCTCCTTAATTATTGAGTGTAAAGTTGGTGTGCCCATGTGCACCAGTAAGCCAGCAGTAAAGTTAAGCCAAACGACATATTGGCGCTTTTTGCTATATATCGACCATTTTGAAACGCAGATTTTGAACCGCTAGATGGGCGCCATCTAGTGATAGTGATATTGTTAATCTTGACCGCTTGCTCCCTGGTGAACGTGGATGCACCAACTTTAGATTCAACAATTAAGGAGGCACGTAGCTAGTTTGATGTGTAAAAAGAAATTTCTTTGTGCATTCCTTTGCTGTTGAAATTAAGTCCCACACAGAAATAAATAATGGTAGACGGCGCTAATGCTGAAACCTGTCAGTCGGTGAAAAGACACCCTTAACTCAACTTGGTTGTCTAATTCTCTTAACTTAGTTCGTGAGATCAACCCATTCTAGCTCGCCTTTCTATAGCCTTTCTAAATATTATTTAAACTTGGTTTAAACAGTAAAATTGCCTCCGAAATACCGGAAATTAGCCAACATATTCCAGCCTCTTACCGTAAATATTGGATGCAAGCACCTTATTTTTTTTTTTTATTAGTGAAGCAAAACACCGGAAATAAACTGTAAACTTTTTATAATCTTAAAGTATTAGCATCGTGTATGTTCTCGGTGCTTTTCTGAAATGTTTCGATATTTTCTTTCAAATTAAAGGGGATCTTCCAGTGGTGTCTTGCCATAAAAGTGGCCCTAGTTGCTTAAAAAGCTTCAAAGTTCATTACATCGTACCGTTAGGTACGCTATATAAGCTCCTGGTTGTATGTGTGAATGGGTCATGAGCCAAAGAAGGGAGTAATTTCACTACCAAGTTAATTTTGGGAAAGTTTGTCTAGAAGCTGTGATTTTGTTCAGCAACTTACTAACCAATTAAAAAAAAAACAAGCTTGTTTTTAAATCTACCTTTCTTTTTAATGCAGCTTGCTAATAACTCTCGGCATGCAAATGGAAGACAGCAAACAAGATTACGACCTTTACATAAAATTTTTGGCCCTTGGCGACGCAGGTGTTGGGAAAACAAGTCTTCTTCAACGATACACCGATGGAACTTTCCAAGCGCAAGTTAAATCCACCCTTGGCATAGATTATAAGGAGAAAAGTGTGGTAAATTAATTTTTTATCTCGTTTTGTTTCTTTAGGCTTGCATAAGTATGGTTTAGAAAACTGCCTTTGGTTGGTAGGCTAGCTCAAGTGTGGTTAGCAGATGACTGTATGGTGTTTTCATATGTGGTGATGCTGTGAAGATGAGTAGCATGCCTTATTCAAGAAGTTACAGTTAATACAATTAAAGAGTTAGAAAGATACATACAGAATATAAAAAGCCTTGGATTTCCTCCTTCTGATTAGAGTAGGGTTGGACTGGGTCACTTATTTTATCCAACCCGTTGACACGATGATCCAAAAATTATAATAATATAAAAATAATAATAATAATAATAATAATAATAATAATAATGTAGGTTCGTTGCAAACGCAACCGGAATGGCAAGGACCTGGTGGTCACTAACTGCCATCCGATGTTAAAAACTAAAAATTTTTTAAATTGTAAAAGTTTAAGAGTTTAAAAGTTTAAAACGATGATGATGGCTCGACTGCATAGGAAGGGTAGATGGTATTGGGTTGGTGTCACGAATGCCTTACCGCCAAGGTTAGACCTACCAGGGACAAAATGGTCCCCGATGGCATCGCCAAACGTGAGGGACAACTGAAGGTAAAAGCCGGGTAGCATTGTCAATGTTTCTTAAAATAATAAAATAAAATAAATGTAAATATTAGTATAAAGCTTGGCCAAAACCAATTGTCAATATTAGTACAGATAATAAAAATTAAAATAATAATAATAATACAAAAAGCATCCAAGAAAAAGTTAAAATACTATAATGGTCGCTTAAGGAACACATTTAGAAACTCCTTAAGGAGCAATCTGCAAAACCCCGATAAGGTGTTTGCAGAAACGGTTTCTGAGCTCAGGGCATTCCAAATTTTGGCGACACGTAGTGAAAAAAAATTCTTTCTACAGTCCGTAATGGAACCCTGAATAACGAGTTTCCATTGGTGCCCCCTAGTGAAATGGGTCCTCAGTGCAAAGTCAAAGAATGGAAGATCAACAGTATTCATACCATGCAATTTCTTATAAGTTAAAATCAAATCGGACCTGATCCTACGTAGTTCCAGTAAGTCTAAGCCGCACCTGGAAAGTCTATCCTGATAGTGTAAATCACGCAGCCCGGGAAGTTTTTTGGTGAATTTACGTTGTACAGATTCAATCAAATCAATATCCTTTGCCAGATAAGGCGACCACACAGGGGATGCATACTCCAGAATAGGGCGCACAAATACCTTAAATGCCCAAATTTTGTTTGAAACCGAACTAAAGCATTTATTAATAATGGCCAAGAGCTTGAATTCCAGTGCACAGATCTTCTGGCAATGTAGAGACGATTTCAAATCATTAGTAAACCAAACGCCCAAATCCCTGACTTCTTTTACAGATGGGAGATTAATATTATTAATGGAGTAGTTATAAAAACCGTTTAAATTTCCAGTGTGGAACGAGACACATTTATTTACCGAAAGTGGTAATTGCCAGGTATCAGACCATATTTTAACATACAAAATTTCATTTGCCAACGCTACAGATGGGCCGAGGAACAGGTTTTCTGCACCAATCTTAATATCGTCGGCGAACTTGTAGCCGAAAGTATTTCCATTTGTAAGATTTAGATCATTAAAGTAAAGAACAAATAAGAGTGGACCGAGCACTGATCATTGTGGGACGCTACATATGGTTTTAACCACCGATGAGTGAACATTTTCAACTACCACCTGTTGAGTGCGATTTGGAGAAAAGCTTTGAGCCAAGACCAAAGTTTGCCGCTGATACCATAGCTACTTACTTTGAACAGAAGTTTGCGATGGATAACCATTTCAAAAGGTTTCTTAAAGTCGAAATGCTCCTACGTCGGAAGTGGATGTCCAGCGGTCAAGTACCAATAATAATTGGTGGGATGTAGACCTGCCAGGGAGGAAACCAAACTGGTCTCCACCAATAATTGAAGTTTGCTCAAGAAAATTTATAATTCTATCTCTTAAAATTGACTCCATCACTCTACAAATCACAACAGTAAGGGAAATAGATCGGTAGTTTAAAGGGTCAGAGGGGGAACCCTTCTTAAAAACAGGAACCACTAATGCAGTGCTCCAGATCGAAGGAAGTATCCCTTGTTCAAAAGAGCAAGTAAAAGGTTTAGAAAGTGGGTAACTACTTTCACAACAAATCTGTTACAATAAAAAGGCCGAAAGTCCATCTGGACCACATGAGAAACTTGCTTTCAAAGCATTAATAGCATGAGAAACAATACTTTCTGAGAAGAGAACCTTGCAGCATTCCTCGCAATGGGTATCATCTGGAGGAAAGAAGGTACACTGTTTTCCATCATCTATGACAGAATTTGAAGCAAAGATTTCACCAAGTGTGTTGGCTTTATCTTGTTTATCAGTTTGATAAGTGTCATCAAGTTTGAAGGGTTGGATTGACCTTGAAGTTTTTACTTACGCCTACAGAATTTGAAAAGAGCATTTTTATCCCTCGAACGGAATATTTGTTCCTCTGCAGAACAATGCCATGCTTCTACAGTGCTGGAGTAAAGCTTGCGAGTGGTGTTGTAGATTGCAAGATTATCACTGTTTGGATTTGCTTTATAAGCTTTCCAAAGTTTTAATTTACGATTTTTCAATTTGACAACATGTTTGGGTTGCCTATTTCTAGAGTACTGGTGCGTTGGTTTCTCCCTGCAAGATCTATGTGGCTTTTGAGAAGCGTGTGGAAACACTTTTATACTTGTTCCACATTTTTGTGCTGACGGAAAACCAGGTTCTCCCAGTTAATATTTGACAGCGAGTCTCTGAGCCTGGAATAATTTATTTTTCCTGGCCGGTGAGGTTCAATGCCAGAAACTTGTTGATCTTGGGCAAGAAAAGCTCTGTTTACCGTAAACGAAACGGTACAGTGATCACTGTTACCAAAGTGGTCGCCCACTGTAACATTAAAAACGACAAGGTCTTCCGGTGTGAAGATCAGGTCCAAAATGTTTTCTCCCCTAGTTGGCTCCTCCACATGTTGTGCGAGACCGAGCAAAGCGGTCTCATCCAGAAACAGGCAGTGATGACTATCTCCAGTAGAATTTCTCTCCCAATCAACTGTGGACAGATTGAATACGCCTAATATGGTGTTGGAATGCCCTTGGCTCATTGCACCCGTGATAAAATTGCATGTTGCAAGAATAAGGTCCTCATCCCGGCTGTCTGGCAGATAGCATAAAATAAAAGTTACCCTAAGACTTAACACACCAATTGCCAAACCCTCAGACACAGGTGCAACCCTTTCGACAACAACAGGGTATTCAGGACGATGGAGAACCAGCAAACCTCCTCCTCTACTCCCACGATCTCTTCTAATGACCTCATAAGTTTTTTAATCTGAGATCATGTATCAGTTACTCCCTGATGTAGCCAAGACTCCACCACAAAGATAAAATCGTAACACCCTAGACCAAGCAAATTCTTAAAACTACCAAGATTCTTAACAATACTGCGTGTGTTTAACAAGATGCAAGCGGGGTCATTTCTGTAATGTAGTGTTGATTCAATGTTGGGGACTTCCCCAGTTAAATGTTGGAGTTTTCCTGAGGAAGATGGATGTCTAAAATTCGTCCTGTAAGATTGCTTTGCCTCGGCTCGTAAGGTGTACAAAATCCCGAGCCAGCAATGTATAATCCCTAAAAATATCCTTGTCAATAGACACAAAATTAAAATTACGTTGCACACACATTTGATGCAACAACGAGTTTGTGTGCACTACTTTCCTGTCCAAGTCGATATTTGACCGACCAAGCCTGGGAAAAAGGCCAATCACCGTCACACCAGAATTTGGGCAAGAAACCTTTAAAGAGGTAATAAAATCTGTGATGTGCGAAGCAATCCGATTTGGGGAATCTGATTGGATGTCGTTTGATCCCGCACCGACGATAAAGGTATTGACTTGATCACCGTAACTTGTAATTGTATGGAGTTTGGAGGATAGGTCGCTAGCAAGTAATCCAGGGAAGGTGATCGTTTTAGAATCTGGGTGTATGCTCCCTCTTAAGTTCCTGGTGTTTGAGTCACCCATAATGATGGTTTTTCCTGTCCATTTTTTACGCCGTTCATTTATTAGTCTGTCTGAAGATGACTTTGCCTCGGATGTAGTTGGTCCCTGTTCATCTGCGTTTTCTCATTGTTCTTTAGGAGGCAAAGTGTAGACACATTTGGTGTTGGGTCAGTAGCTGGATTTGGTGTATTATTTTTCGTAGGCTGCTTTTGTTCATTTTTTTGTCTGTCACGTTTCTTGGTGTTTTTTCCTCTTCTAACTGTGATATTTTAACACTGGTAGAGAATCATTTTCCTTATCACTGGTAGTAGCCTCCTCCGTCACGTTGCTAGACTTGGTTGTGTCGACGTGCGCAGAAACCACTGTGAGTCCATGTAAATCGGATTTGTTCAGCTTTACAGAAACGATAAAATCGCTTTTCCCATCACAATGCGTGTGATCAATGACTTCGACTTCAGTTGAAACCACACTGTTCACATTTACCAATTCACCAACAAAAATTTTTTTCCCATGTTTCTGCAATCTCTGGTCAAGATGAGATGCAATTTTGGTATCAAGCTTTTCTAGTAAAGCCTCTGCATAATCTTCAAGGATTTTTCTTTGATTTATGAAAAAATTCTGTGACCAGTTTTCAAAACAATTTTTGAAGGAAGCAAACTTTGATTCTAGATCATGAGTTAGAGTGGTTGAAATATTGTCAACTTTAGTGGTAATTTCGAGGTCTATATCCTTTTCGAGGCTGAAATCATGGAGCTTGTTAAGAAGCTTCTCCGAAACATTGTGTAAATAGTGAAGTTCCTCAAGCTCTCCTGGTGTCTTTGTTTCAGAGATATAAAATTTACTTGCCAGTGCACTTTCCACATTTGTATTTGAGTTATTGAATGGAGTCTGAAAAGCGTCAAAATAAATCGAGCGACGCTCTGCAATCCATTTCCTACGCGCACCAGCACAGCTACCTTCGCTGGAAGAGAGCAGTAAAAATTTCTCCATAATGAAGTAATAAAAACACCAATTAAAACGGAAAATGGCACGAAAAAACTCAAGACAAGCACCAGCACAGTTTGCTAAGCAACATGAAGCAATTTGGTGAGAAATAGCACACAAAAAAAAAATTTTCACCTCACGTCCCCCGTCGGAATCGAACCAGCTTTTACACCAAGTCTGCAAGATGGCGGCTCCCATGCACAACTGAGACGAACAGCAACCCGAACAAAAACAACGCTCAAAACACTAGTTCCCGATGTCTACCTGTTTAAAATTGTGTCCATAGTGGTGCACACGATGTTCATACAGCGAATGATGGCCCACACATTTTCCAAGAGAGCCCAGAAACCTCAGCAGAATAGAAAAGTATCGGGGGAAAACGGCTCGCTCGCACGTTTCTTGTTTCTTGTTTGCAAGTCCATATGTGTGCGACCCGTTGAGAATAGCGTGTGCAACATTTACACAGGTTAGCGGTTAATGTCTCAAAATCATCTTGCACGAAAGAAACAACAAGAAATCACTGTTTTGGGAAACATTTGCATATGTTTGAACTAGAGTCGCAAAAGTGAGTCATACAGGAAAGACAACAGGGATTCATGTGGACCCAGAGTGGTGGGCCCAGAGTGATCTGTAACCAGAGTGAGGGATTAGGCGACCGGACACAACCCGGTGAAACAAAATATGGCCCAGTTCGTCTAAATTTACAAAAAAGTGCATGTCAACATTACCATACTAACAGTAGGAACTAAATTTACAGACAGTTTAACAGAGCAGATAGTTTTTGTAAGTTGTTGCAGAATTCACTGACAAAAAAATGTGAAAATACCTTCTTTTTAAATAATATTTTTGTCAGTCCCTTTCAGTATTTGCAATAAATCATGCTCTTCATTTTAATCTGTGACTTTTATTAGTATCAGTTATCGGGTAAGTCAGAATTACTAGATCGTAAGTCTAACCTGGAATTCAACTGGGTCAGAATTTCTGGTACAGTCCGAATCACCAGAACGTCAAGTCTGAGACAAATTTCTGGGTTAGGTGCTCTGACCCAGTCATCAGGTATATCAACTGAAAACATGTGCTCGAATTATCCACTGACACGATCCGCCTGTGCGTCGGACACAGTTCCTTTCTAGTCTACAGTAAGTCAAATACCAGCGCCGTACGGCTGGTGAAAACCGTAATAACAAACGAAACATGGTAAAAACAAGCAGAAGGAAGACGAAAAATACCCCTATGTACTCCCAATGGTGCGATCAATATGATATGTTCCAATGTCGGACCACTCATGCTGCTGAATGGATTCAGCTGGTACACTTACATTTGCGTTTTTTATTCACCTCACAGTCACGTCATGCGACGCCACCACACTTACTGTGCATGGCATCCACATTACCACACTTCAGTGTGGCGATATACTCGATATCACCACACTTTAGAGTGGCGTTATGAATATCACGCATGCAAAATGTGGTGGTATGGGATACATAACTGATCGTTTTAGTCTTCTGTACGCCGTAACCGGCGAGAAGACTATTGCAACGACTTTGTCCGTCCGTCCGTCGCTTTTTTTCAACTTCGCAACAGTACCAGATATTGACGACCATTGTTTACAAGGTCCATTGTTTAATAGACTGCTTCGACGCGTCCATTGTTTACAACGTCAAGTTTAATAGACTGCTTCGACGTAACTAAATTAAATAATAACAGCAGTTGTAGTGCATGATAGAGGTGTGCGCCTCAACATTGGAAGTGGAGGAACCGTACAGAAGACCGGTGTGACTAGGCAGTCGCTGTAGCCGCTTGTTTAGCAGTGTGAATGTTAGGGGACCACGCGATAAATACGTTTATTATTTATAGTGTAGTGATTTGTTACTTTCTTTTAGTTCAGTGGAGATGGGCTGTGTGACATTCTCCATGATTTGTTAATTACATTAATAATCCTGGCGAAGGACTGTCGTCTTTACTTCGTGGATTTAGTGAAAATAAAGTGCCTCTAAGAGCTGATAAAGCCACTGCTTCACCTGTAACGTCGTGGTGGTGACAGCACTGTTTGCTGAGTTTATGAAAGTGCTCATTAACTAGACATTTAGTACCCGTGCCGTACTTTCTCTACGGGAGCATTTTCTACGAGAGTACACATGCAACTCAAGATTTGTTGGCACGATTTCAGTGTTGTTCCTCATGCCGAAATTTATTTACAGGTTCATCGTGTTGCTAGCTCAAATGGTTTTGCCAGCAGAGACCAAAGAGTGCATATACAACTATGGGATACAGCGGGGCAGGAAAGGTATGTACTTGGTATACAAGGATGCTGTTACACACGACTCTATGGTCACTTAAAGCAATATTTGTTTTGTCTAACAATAGGTTTCGCAGCTTGACAGCAGCATTCTATCGAAAGGCCATGGGCTACATTTTGGTATTTGACTTGAGCAACGAACAGTCGTTTCTCAACACCCGAAATTGGCTGCAGCAATTGAAGAGCAATGCCTACTGTGAAGAACCGGACATTGTGTTGTGTGGAAACAAGGCAGATAAGGTCGTCTCGTCTCGATTTGTCAGCGAAGAGAAACTCAAAAAAATTGCAGACCAGTTCGAGTTAGTACTTATTTATTTCTTTTGTTTAGTTATTTATAAACATTGTAGGCTATGGTGCCATCTTCCCTACTGGGAATTACATGCATCTTTTTTTTTACATCACTTCTTACATTTTAAACTATATGCTACAAACTATAGAACTATAATCTATAGACACTGCAGAAACGCCACACCTAAAACACAAAACAAACACATCTCGAATTCTCCTGATTCATTTCAGTAACATGAGTATCAACAATACATCATCATAATATGGACATTAAAGCTTGCCCTTATTTTGCTTTTGAGTCATTTCGTTTACCTTGATGGTGTTTCTGTATGAAGAGGAAAAGTGCAAGGTTCCCTTTAAAAAGTGTTTTGTTGTTTAGGTAAAATATTTTTGCTCTTGCTTTTAATTCCTAGACATTCCTTATTGTTGCAATAAACGCCACATGTAATAGTGGTTCGAACCTAACTAATTATCTGAACTTAAAAAAAAAAAAACGTTGGCCATCGAAACGACACAATGTAGGTCAACGTTTTCAGAGCGATGACAGCCCAGGCCCGTCGCAAACAGATTCAGAGGTCCGCCACATCTACTAAGTCATGAAGTGGCGAGGTGATGGTCGTTGTTGTTTCGTCTGCTGAAAGAATCTGCCAGCATGAACACGTACACACATTTTTAGATCTGCGCTAAAAAAAAAACTATAGTAAAAAAGTGTGTATTTTTAGTCACATCCCTACAATCCTGGGTCTACTTTGTTACTGATGCATTTTCCAGCTGAAAGGTATGAGAATAAAATCCAGCACAGTACGTATAAAAATAAATATGTTCAGGTATGATGTGTACTCATTTGAATTTGATATGATGTGTTCTCAGCTATCAAGACAATTCAAAAACAGAGTGCCAATACTTTGTGCCACTTCAAAAAACCAACACAATCGCGGTTAAAGCACAGTGCACCCCCCCCCCCCCCAAAGCAAATTACAAAACACAAAGTTAAAACGGGAAAAAAGGAATTATCAGAAGCTTGATACATTAGATAAATTCAGTCTTGGTGCATTACTACAACTTTACACTAACCTAGGCACGAGTTAAAACAAAAAAAAACCCAAATATATGAAAGTGTACCACTTATTTATTTACGCTAAAGTTGTTTTCCATAGTAAATTGTTTACCTTTCTCATTTTTAGGCTTCCTTATTTTGAAACAAGTGCAGCCACCGGACAAAATGTTTCAACAGCTATCGAGAAGTTACTGGACATGGTGATGCTTCGCATCGAACAAACAGTTGATAAAACAGCCCTTCCGTGCGGACGAAGGCGGCAGGCAATGGAAGAGCTGGACAGAAGCCACAAACAAACAGACAAGTCATCATGTTATTGTTAAGAATGATAACATGAGAAATAAGAAAAGTTTCGTCATGAACAATATTACCTTAGACAGCTTCTACTGTGTACTTTTAATATGCACAGACTTTGTTAGTATGTCCTAACACCACACACACGAAGTAAAGGTGTAGCCATCAAAAGGCAAATTGTTTTCATCATTGCTTCCATTCTTTTTTCAAAACTTGCATCCAACATGCAGAAACATCCGACCTATTGTTACTATCTAATCATTTTGAATTCTTCGTTCTCCAAGACAGTAAAGATTAATGGCACATACAACTATCACTGATGACGGAAGTACTTCGAGACAGAGCTGCTTCTAAAAAATAACCCATGTGGACTTAGATCAGCGACGCGATTTGATCTTGCATCTTCTTGGTTCGGAGACCTCACCAAACTCACTTTTCGTCGCTGGACTTTTAAAATTATTTTGCCAATTTGTGCAGGCGTATGTGCTGAAGTACAATGGGGTATATTTTATAGCGATTACGCTTGGTACATTAACATCTCCTTTCTTTGAGTGTAACTGCCAGAGAGCATTGGGTGTTCATGCTCGCAAGGAGACTCGGTAAACATGTTGGTGTTTGAAAGTTTGTTATTTTATATTCACATGTACCATCTTGATAAACTTG
The DNA here is from genome assembly GCA_023313725.1 of Lithobius niger. Classification (NCBI taxonomy): domain Eukaryota; kingdom Metazoa; phylum Arthropoda; class Chilopoda; order Lithobiomorpha; family Lithobiidae; genus Lithobius; species Lithobius niger. The sequence goes on from JAHWFP010254404.1 coordinate 45,715, forward strand.
TATGTTTGCATTAACTCGATAGTTCTGTAATGAAAGTTTGGATTTTTCTAAATTATTTGAATTAGTTTACTTTTATTGTTTTCATTATGTCAGCTATGGATCGGTTTTGCCGGTACCAGTTTAAAAAAAGTTATTGAAACAGGCGAAATATCAACTTTTGACTGTATCTTCATGAATGTTTTGAAGCTACAAGCGGTTACTTTTTTACCAATTTGTATCAAGTTGTAGTTGCTTACATTATCTAGAAGTACAATAGAACTAAATCCCTCCCATACAAGTCGTATTGCTGGCATCAAGACGTGAGCAATCAAGCCTATTTATGTTTACCATTGTTTCTGAGAACGCTATTGACTTCTTCTTTATCCCAAAACGTTAAACCTGCGTTTGATGGTGATGATTATAAAACCAAAAATAACTCGTTTGATTAAAGGGCAATTACATCTATTTTGACAAGCATGTTTGACTTTTGGGTCACTTACACAATAACTAAACACAAGAATTGCGGTAAGAATACGTTACTTACGTCCGATATAACAATTTAATTACTGCATCACCAAAACACGACACGGAGATCGCCATTGTTTTGCTGGAACGCTCAGAAATTAATGCCGACAGATGTCACTTTTCGATTTCGACTCGCAGCCGATTGAGATAGCTGTATTGACTGTGAGGAGCTCAAGCGTCTGACGGCCTTAGCTGGCCGGCAGTGTAGTGGCCAGCTAAGACCGTTAAATGCTTGAGCTCCTCACAGTCAATACAGCATTCTCAATCGGAGGCGAGTCGAAATCGAAGAGATCCGTCTGTCGGCATTAATGTCTGCGCGTTCCAGCAAAACAATGGCAACCTCCGTGTCGTGTTTTGGTGATGCAGTAATTAAATTGTTATATCGGACGTAAGCAACGCATTCTTAACGCAATGCTTGTGTTTAGTTATTGTGTAAGTGATCCAAAAGTCAAACATGCATGTCAAAATGGATGTAATTGCCCTTTAGGGTTTAACTGAACCGAAATCAATACAGGAAGAGAACACGAATAAGCTTCCTTGTAAGATTTCAGCTACCTCTATGTTATAGTGTTTAGTCTACATGAAACCTTACTGCTGTATTCAAATATTCTGTAGTTTTTATGATGACCATGGTCGGTAAGTTAATGATAAGTTAGTGTCTACTACATGTGTCGTGTTACTGCTACTGGCTAAACAACATCGGTACAAAATGATAAAAACTTATATGATTAATATAGTGATGAACGGAAAAGAGAAGACTTGACTGAAGAATACTGAAAAATTAAGCCGAAAAAGTAGGAATGTGTGTGTGTGATGTCGTTGCCCATGCATGATTCTCGTTAAATTTAAGACAACTGGCTTTAAATTTTACCAACACCAAAAAGATATTTCTAAATAATCTACACCCAACCAAAGCCGTATATTATTCCTTCTTTCTTTATGCTTTATAGTCTGGAGGATATATCTAAAATTGTGCATTTTTATCATAAAAGCATGTAACTTGGCAGGAATGTTGTTAACATCAAATTAAGAATTTTAAGCGTTGTAATCATTCTCCAAAATTGGTATGAGCCGCCATATTAGAAAATGGCAGCCCAAGCGTCTAAAATAATTGTGTATTTTTATCATAACAGACGCACGAAACTGACAGGAATGTTGTTTACTTCGAATTATAAAGAATTTAAGCATAGTAGATATTGTCCTGAATCGCTATGAGCTGCCATATTGAAAAATTGCAGCCAAAATGGCGCCCATATTACTTTTTTTCTCATAACTCCAAAAAATAGCCCGAAGTGGACATTCTTCAGATTTTTTGAAAGGTGGCAATCTATTCTTTCCATCAATCCTAATCGAAATGGTTTCACTCAGATAGAAACCATCCTACACCCATTTAAATGTGAAGAGGTAATGGCGTAGCGGTGAAAGCGTCTGTTGATATTAGAATTCAAAGTGCTTTTGTGAGCCCTCTAATAGCCCGAAATGTACACGCGTAGAATTTTATGAAAGGTGTGAATTTATTCTTCCCTTCAATCCTAACAGAAATTATTTAGCTTAGATTGAAATACAAATATGAGCATTACAATGGCACTATGAAATTGAAACTATCCATTACACCAAGTACAGCTACATATTATATGGGTGTAAGACGGTTCGTATCTAAATGAAACAATTTCGATTAGGATTGATGGAAAGAATAAATCACCACTTTTCAGAAAATCCTAACCATGTCTATTACTGGGCTATTAGAAGGCTCGTAAGAACACTTTGAATTCGAAAATCGCCGTATGCTTTTGCCGCTACTCCATTATCTCTTCACCTTTAAATGAGTGTAGAAGGGTCCCTACTTAAGTTACACAATTTCGGTTAGCATTGACAGAATGAATATATTCCCACCTTTCAGAAAATTCTAAACATGTCCATTTCGGGCTAATAGAAAGGTTACAAGACCACATTGAATTCGAAAATCAACAAACGCTTCATGCTATGCCATTACCTCTTCACCTTTAATAGGTGTAGGACGGTCTCTATCTAAGTTAAACAATTTCCGTTAGGATTGGTGGAAAGAATAGATCGCCGCCTTTCAGAAAAGCCTAAGCATGTCCATTTTGGGCTATTAGAAGGCTCGTAAGAGAACTTTGAATTCAAAAATCACCATACGCTTTTGGCGCTATGTCATTACCTCTTTGCCTTTAAGTACGTGTAGGACGGTCCTTACCTAAGTTTTAAAACTTCGGTTAGGATTGATGGAAAGAATAGATCCCAACCTTTCAGAAAATTCGAAGTACGTCCATTTTGAGCTATTAGAGGGATTGCTAGAGCACTTCCAACACGAAAATCACTATAAAAACCAATTAAAAAAAGCGTCCGTGTTAATAAGGGTGATATACTCTAAATACGATTGTGTGATTCAAGGGTTGCTCTTACGTAAAAGGTGTATAATCCCTTTTTTTGTCCAGAACTGTGAGTTGAAAGTCTTTGCTTCACTTTATGCTTATGATTTGTTGACGGTTAAGGAGTTACAAAACCAGAAAACCTTTTTTTTTTGGGGGGGGGGGGTAAGTCACCCCCCCCCCCCCCCCATTGGGAGAGATTTGAGCTTGCTATCGTAGCTTTTTCTTCCAGTTACCCTTCATGTGCATTCATACCAAACTTAATGCTTTCACACAAAGTGAACAATTCCTTCAATTTTGAGCACTATAAACCCTATTATTTCCATTACAGCATTTATTACGCATTAATCATGATTCATTAATACCACTTACATTACTTAATTTCGGTTGTGTTTAGTATCATTGTAAAGGAAATTTCAAGAAGAACAATATAATAAGGCAGGGGATGCAATTTCACTAACTGTAAAAGGGAATTCAAGCTGTCGCATTTTGAAAACAAAAATGGCATCTTTTCAGTAATACATTAGTATTTTTTCCCGTAGTTACTTCCGGTTATGTTTGGTATCATTCGAAA
>JAHWFP010254405.1:0-31405 GCA_023313725.1 Lithobius niger
GTGGGAAACTCGATAATCTTTATTCTTTGGCTTATTTGTATGTCCACAGTAGGAATCTCGATAATCTTGATTCGAACTGTCGTTCAACAAAGATTCACAGTACTGATGATGGCATGATTTTTTCCAACCTTAGATCGTAACTGCGTTTTTAAGGACCTTCAACAATAAACGGCAGATGCAGTAACGTCACAGTATCTTCATGCAAACGGTAAATCAAAACAATGGTCTATAAACCGGCCATATACGGGGGGAGGGGGCTGCCCTAGTCCTATAAAAGCTAACATTGCTACAAAACTGTCTGGTGATAGCTTTAAAAAGTTCTTAACTCTTTTCACAACGTTGAGAATTCTGTATTAACAGCATAACAGAAAGTGATTTGTCCTTGAAAAACGTTTCAATGTTGCAAGGGTGAAATTGAAAGAAGGCGTTTTGTTGCGCTGTCGGAAAAGTGAAAAGTTGGAAGCCGCCTTTCACCAAATCGTAGTATCACAAAAACTCGGGAGGAAATATTTCGAAAGTAGCACGTGAAGACCCTACAATTGATGGAGTAAAAAAGACAAAACTATGGATTAAAGAGACATTTTATTGTCCAGGTCTGCCAGCTTTTGTGGGCCATTTTCGTAAGGATCTGAAATGCCTCTCTAGAGACTCAGAACTAAACTAAAGTGTGGTAACTAAAGTGCCATTAGTTAGAGTTCTAGTCTTGGAAACACCCTTTACGAAGATTACTCGACGTGGTAATACGCCCTTTAAAAAAACGAAAAAGGGAATTAGATATTTGCTTGCCAAGTACAAGATTGATGAACGGAAGAATAAAATGGAAGTCTTCGTGGATGACCCCTTTGCAATTGCAGGGAAACGTAGTGAACCAACCGTGTAAAAAGTGAAAGAAAAACGACAAGATCATATCAAGGTGCTGAAACCCTGTCATGAGGCCAGCATAAGTGAATACTATGAAGGAAGACATTGAGAACTGCAAGAGGAAGATTTCTGTAATGAATTACTCCTTGTCGGTTGGGTGATGAGAGTGATTCTTTAACCCAGTACATGTGCTAAATCTAAATCTAAGTCTAAAAGAAGTCATCTCAAGCGTGCCAGGTATTTTTTTGCTTACGTCCATAAAGAACAAATAAAATTGTATTTGATGTCAGGTTTTGTGAAGAAGCACTGCATACTGTGTGAAGTATCTTACTTCACAACTGGGCGTACTTGTATAGCGCTCATATTGTGTTGTTTAAGGACAACTGTCCTTTTAAATGGTTACAAACTCAGAAGGACACTAATCCAAGACTTTTACGTCGGAGTCTAAGCCAGCTTCGCAGCGCACGAAGGGCAGAGAGAACATTGTTGTTGACACACTGAGCCAACCGTTCATATATTGTTTACACGCAATGTACGTTTTGCTGTTTGTATTACCATTGTGGGCATCACTCCAGTCACTGTGATGAATGGATCCCGGCTGAAATATCGCTGCCGAAACACCGCGTGACAAAAACATAGCAGACAAAACATCCCGGGGACAAAACATATCTTGTTCAAAACAACATCGCACGGAAATTACATCGCGGATGCAACATCGCAAAAAAAATAACATCGTGGACGAAACATAGCACGGATGAAACATCGTGGACGAAACATCGCAAATAAAAAAAAAATTTGAGGCTGTTAAAATATTTAATAAGTTGGAAGTTAACTTTAGAAGATGGAAGGTGGAAGTTTTAAAAAGTTATTTGAATGTAAAAATTTAAGCTGTCAGGCGATAATATTCTCTCCTACTCCTCCCCCCCCCCCAACTCAAAAAAATTGTATTTAACAAAATAAACACACCAAACTTATTCAAATACTAGCTGAAAACCCGTCAAAAATGACGGATGCTAGTGTTTAGGGATTGAATATGAACGAAAACTGTCTACTGAATAGTGAAATTGAAACAGGGCCAAAAAAGGAAATAGGATCAGATCACCAGTGTGACGAAGTAAGTACAATTTCCAAGTTCCACCCAAAGTTTGACGACATTTTTCTTCCAAGTTGCACTGACATGTATTGATGCAAAGCGACGGCAGATGGCGTTGGCGTACGTGTTATATTGAAGACGTAATATTTCGTTTGTTACTGATTGTTACAGGACCGCCCGTGGCAAGATTAAAATCGCGTTTGTTACTGATTGTTACAGGGCATTCATTGCATGATTAAAATTTAAGCTGGTAGAGAAGAGAATGATATGAGGAGAGAATGGAATCACCTGACTACTTGAATTTTAATATTTAAATAAGGTTTTAATACTTCCATCTTCTAGAGTTGAAGATGGAAGTTTTAAAATCTTATTTAAATATTAAATTCTAAGCTCTCAGGCGATGCCATTCACCCCCCCCCCCCCCCCACCCCCATCGCAGGTAAAAAAATATATATAACTACTTTAAAATACTAAAGTAGTCTAAAGTACTAAACTAATCGACTTGTATTGTCCCTCTTGTATTTCCGTCCTCTAGAGCTGAAGGTGGAAGTTGTGGTTGATTCCACGTAAATAATCAAAAATATAACAGTTGTCATAATCTTCCAAGATTCTCATTATTCGTTCGGCGCTGTGTTTGTGTGAACGACGAGTGGCCGCAGGTGGAATTCCAGAGATTCCTTGTTCAATTTCCATTTCGTTTTTTTCTTGCTCCAGTTTCAGTGCGTTTACGAATTTCCAAGCTGACGGCTGGTTACATGAAAGCAATGACTGGAATCCCTGAGACCAACAATTTCTTTTTTATTTGCGATGTTTTATCCACGATGTTTCATCCGTGCTATCTTTCGTTCACGATGTTATTGTTCGCGATGTTGTACCCGTGATGTAATTTCCGTTATGTTTTTGTCACGCGATGTTTCGGCGGCAACAGCTAATCCAACTTTGCATTCCAAGAAATTTAATGTACACATTTTAGCTTAGTGGTGGTGGTGTGCCATATGTAGGCCTCTGGCCACCTATTTTTCACTTCAGCTTACATAAGAGGTTCCACTTTAATTCTAGTTATCCGTTGTAATTCTCTTTATCTCCAGAACCGTTCGATCCAGCGTCGACCTTCTAATTTGTTAATTATCGTTTTCGCTTGTCCAATACTTTTATGTTGTCAGAATGAAATGAGGATGGAATGGTTGGATTCGACTGTTTAGTAAGATTGTTGCAAATCTGTCACGTTTCTTAACCATTAAACAAGAACACAGTAGCCAATAGCGCATGCGATAAAACAATAAAACTTATGTCTTGGTACTATACATGTTAAAAATCCGCAGTACCTTCATCAGAGTGACACAAAGGTAAGAAGTAAAACGTAAAAAAATACCTCACATCATGGTTTGCTCGAAATCCACCATTTGGTGTCCTAATTCATAGGTTGCAGTTTGCTGCAGTCGCATTTGTTGCAATTAATGTAGTTAAAAGAAAGCACATTTTGGTTGGAATTAGGTTCACGTTGCAGTAAGATGGAGTCTTGTCGGGTATTGATAAGGTAGAAAACCATAAGGTCGTCACCAAATAGAAGCTAGTGGCAAGACACAGAGTCGGGTAAGTCATTAATATAGAGAAGAAAAAGAAAGGGGCCCAAAACAGAATCCTGAGGAACACCAGAAGAGACAGAAGCCCAGTCAGAAAGAGAAGATCCTGATTGAACTCTCTGCTTACTGTTATTTAAATAAGAGAATAGGGTGCTATAGAGAAAATCAGGATTACCAACGGCATGGAGCTTTGAAAGAAACAATGAGTGGGGAAAACAGACTCCAAAGCTTTGGCAAAGTCGATATAAACGATTCACGGGGCAGTTTCTGATCTAAGTACATGCTTTAATGATCAGTAGCAACAAGCACGTTTGAAACAAGTACTACACTTGCGAAATACGGGTTGAGAATTGTGTAGAACACAGTTGGAATTTAGCCATTTGGTCAGGTATTGGTAGAGAAATTTTTCAAACACCTTGGACAAAATTGGAAGGACACAAATGGGCGTAAAGTTGGAGAAGCACATTTGGAAAAAATAATTGAGAGGGGAGTAGAAAGAGAGGAAGCACAGCTCTTGATAAGAGTGGATTATGTAGGTCAGAAGCAGGAGAAGTTGAGGTTTAGGGTAGTAAGGTGGGAACTTCGTCAGCTGACGTAATACTGAAGTCTTCAAGAAACTGACCTTTATGGGGAATCGGAGAACTGGAATTAAGACGACGAAGATGAAAAACAAAATGAAAGAAGGGGTTAAATTCCGAAGCAATTTCAAAATCAATCTTCATAGAGTTGCAAAGGGTTTTTCTTGCTTTTGGAGGAAAGTCTGTTTTCGTAATTCTGCTTTTATGAGACAACAGAGGAAGATGCATAGGATCTAGCTTTAACCCATATGAAATGGAATTAGGAGTCGGATCTGCCCGATACTGATCCCAGGCCCGTTTCTTTTTATTAACAAGTGCATAGACCTTTGGGTAAGGTAAGATGGACGCGATTTAACCCTTCTACTGGAAGCAAAAGGAATGAGGGATTCCTTAACATTAGAAAGCAGTCGTCCAAAATGGACAATGCATCCTCGCCACTAATTGCTGTGAATTCAAAGTTCCAATGAATACATGAAATCATGCTGTTAATGAGGGTATAGTCAGCCTTAGAATAGTTTGGTCTTGTAGATTTTGGAATATGGTCGTAATGGTTTCCGTTAACAGAGAAGGGAACAGGAATATGATCACTCTTGCCTAGAGACGGCAAGGGATCAACATTAATAATGTTGTGTTCAGAGTTAGTCGAAACCAAGTTGAGGCAACTGGGTTTGTGGCCTGCACGGTAGTGAGTGGGAAAAGGGACATGCTGAAAAAGAGAGTGCTTCCAAATAAGTTCAAGGAAGTTAGATGGCAGTTTAGGCCCCCGGTGTACTTTTGGAACTCCATTAATGGTTGGAAAGTTAAAGTCGCCAAGGCAAAGAACAGGAGAATTAGCCGGAGGCAAACTCGAATCGATTAAGTTAAGGAAAGACTCAGCAGATTCATTTAGTATGGCGAATTCCTGTTGTGTAGTCGCGAGATACTAATAGTCTGAGATTGAGCTGCATGATTAACCTGTGATCTGTGTGATCACCCTATGGTCTGGGTGATCACTAGTCGAACTTTAGTTAGTGTATGTACTCTTCATTGTCTATAGTGGTTATGGACGAGCTTCCCAAATGTTGGACAGATTTGTAAGACTACTAAAGTTCATTCCATGGCCTAGCCATTACTTGGTCAACTAAAAGATCTCAGTGGGTGGTGGCAATGCGGAGAAGAGTTGTGCATGGGGACTCCAGAAAAGTAAAACCTCGTGTGTGTGGTGACATCATTTGTGTCACTGAACACCAAATCATATAAAGCTAAAAGCTGCGAAGACCATAATAGAAAGTGTTCATTAGTGATCTTCAGCCATTAATTGAAACGCGTGAAGCACGTGTTGTTAGGTGTCGTTTTGTGTGTCAAGTCTTCTACTTGTATATTAATTTCTGATTAATTTTCCTGAATAATGATTACTGTCTGGTTAAATTAAATATATGCGAGCAAAAATCCCCGAACACCTTTACTCAATTTTATTGATTTAAACCTAAATTCACTAACATCTAACACTAACACTACCATCTAACAGTAACACTAACATCTAACATTAATATCTAACACTAATATCTAACACAAACATGTAACACTAACACCAACACCATCATAGAGTTCTCTGACTGAAGCACTGTTTCGGAATGTTTAATTTTAGTGGTTTAACTCCTTTTCTAAACAGACCAGAGTCTCAGTAGCAAGACTTAAGGCACATATATCCTTCCTGTATGTCATGCGTCCCGTTAGAAATAGCGTTTGCAACATTTACATAGGTTAGACTTAATGTCGCAAAATCATCTCGCACGAAAGAAAAAACAAGAAAATGACTGTGTTGGCAACATTTACGTACGTTTGAACTAATATGTCGCAAAACTGAGTCATACAGAGAAGCCAACAGGGATGCATGTACCTTTAATCTTTGAAATACTTATTCCTGACGTTGCTTTTTCTTTTTGAGGCTGGATGTTAGTGGCGCTTGGGCCCTTTCCTGTCGTGAATATGTTTTTATTTCGGTCCAACGTTTATAATTAATTGACAGAGCGAGCGAAACGTAGCCTATAACGGACACCAAATTGCAAAATGTTGGTTGTACATTTTTAGTCTGTGTGGAGCCCAAACGAAAGATCGGATTGGAAAGAAATTTGGTACTACGCTTGATACCCCAATTAGTATTGCTGAGCCAAATTTTGCCGTAAATCGAACAATTATTAGGGGAAAAATTAAAAATTTTCGAATTTATTTCTAACACTCACCATTGTAAAATTGGAGTCGTGAATAGCTAAAGAATTCCGACGAAGCATACACCATGCATGTGATTCTTTTTTCACATGCTGGTGGTAGTCAAGTGAACTTTAAAAAAACACGGCTAATAAAATGTTGGTTGCTTCTTTCTAGCTGATAACCTTTTTCGAAGTAACTCAATGATATAAAAACATTTGACTGTCGCATTTTAACCAGAACATCGCAACCATAAAAAACAAAATGGTTCTATTAACGATACACCTTAGCATCATTTGAAAAAAAAAGAATGCTTGGGGGGATTACCTTCAACATGGAAACGAAACTGGCATTTACACTAGCGATGGAAATCCCCAATATGAAACCTAAATCATCGCATCACGGTGAAGCGATACATATAAAACGAAACTTATATCAGACGAAACAACAGCACCACATCATGAGACAACAACATACCTGCGTCTAATAGTTTAAAGATTCCTCGTTACCACGGCGACGTGTATAATCTCAATACCGTGGAGCATTAATGAACAGACCTAATCTCAAACGCAGCTGCTACTCACGAAATAAAAATGACACCTAAAAATTAGACCTAAAAGCTAAAAAAAATTAGGTCTAAAGGCTAAAGTAGGTCTAAGAGCTAACACTTTTTGACCTACAATATTTTGATCATTACGGATAGATTATTATTTGGTTTTAAGATCGCTTTCACTGTGCATGATAGAGGTGTGCGCCTCAATATTTTCGCTGGTGTCGTAGTCAAGTATTAGACCAGCGGCAGCATTGCCATCCTGCTGAACTTTTTGAGTCTTGTTAAAAACTATTGCTCTGATGATTCTTTAATTAGGCCTAAAGGCTAAAGTATGCCTAAGAGCTAACACTTTTTGATCTACATACAATATTGCTGGTAGATTATAATATGGTTTTAAGATTGCTGTTGCTGTGCGTGATAGAGGTGTGCGCTCAATATTTTCGTTGGTGGCGTTGTCAAGTATTAGACCAGTGGCAGCATTGCCAACCTGCTGAATCTTTTGAGTATTGTTAAACTCTATCGCGCTGATGATTACAGTTTAATGCTTTATTACTAACATTTCTAATTTAGTGAAGATACTTTACGCAGCAGTAATTATTGTTGTAAACAGTGTCAGAATAATTAGCAGCGGCAGTCCCCCCACCGTAACAAATGTGCCGTTTTGTTTATAGTCGACGGCGATGGCTCACATCTTCAGTGTCGGATGTGGAAAGAAGCTAAAAATAATAAACACACATTAAGTGATGGAGCAAACGAAGGCCGATTAAAATAAATATGATACGTAGCTTTGGCCTATTTGAAGAAAAAAGCTAAAATAAGACAAAGGACTGCAAATAACAGCAGCACGTCACATCAAAAGGCAAATAGCCCAAACTTAGCCGAGTGAGCATTTCTCCCAGATTTTTAAGGAGCATTAATAAATGGTACAGCCATTAAACTAAACACTAAATGTAAATTTTAAATAAAGGTCTGTTCGCTCTGCCTACAATAGGCCCAAAGCTGTTTCCTAGTCTATATAACTAAGACTAGCCACATCGTTCGCTTCGCTCGCTCCGTTGGCGTCGTCTCGCTTCGCTGCAGTACAAAACCAATATTCAGATCTACATGTGGTGTGTTGCAAAATACGTCGTCCTTTTAGGTTATTTAGTGCGTGCATCCATTTCCAGGTCATCTCAGTACATAAATAACATCTTCAAGATGGTTTGTTTGTCACTTTGCATGAACAAAATGTGAACACCATGAGGGTTAAAAAAGAATTTGACGTTATTTTTTTTAGGGTTTTTCGCGTATTTGAGGGTCATAATGTCAAGTTACAGCGATGAAAATAGGCCTAACCGAAGCGAAATTTAATTATCTTTCGTTTGGTTCCACTCCCACTTCCATCTTTGTAGGTGCTTTGGTTCCAGAGGAGTAGAGGTACAAACATGCACGCACACACATCACACGTCCTTAATGATGTACATAGTAGTTTTGTTTCTTTGTTTGTGTGCCCGCAGCGGGAATCACGATAATCTTTATTCTATTGAAGTCCGTAGTAGTAATCTCGGAGGCTTGGGCGATTGCGCGGTGGACGACTGCTAACGGTGGTGTTTATTTTGTAAGGGCCTTCAACAAAAATTGGCAGATGTAGTGACGTGACAGTATTTTCATGCAAACGGAAATTACAAGAATGTTTTATAAAACCGGCCATATACGGGGAGGGGGGTGAGGGGCTGGTCTAGTTATTATTATCACTAGCCATATCGTAGCAACAATTGCAATTAGTTTGCGTCGAAAATAATCGCTGCGCTGATTATTTCGACGCAAACTAATTGCAATTGTTGCATACAGTTCGTTCATCAGAGGAGTAGAGTTACACGCACGCACGCATGCTAGTCTTTAATGGTGCAGATTACTAGGGCAGCGTTCATCCCCCCCCCCCCCCCCAGTAAATAGCCGTTATAGGGCATTGTTGTGATTTACCGCTTTCATGAAAATAATGTAACGTCACTACATCTGACCATTGTTGTTGAATGTCCTTACATTTTAAGGACATTGTCTGCGGCCTTGCAGTGCTGGAAACACCGGTTCTCGTCAGATCCCCGAAGTTAAGCAGCATTGGGCTAGATTGATACCTGGGTGGGTGACCGCCTCGGAATCTGGCTGTTGGGCCTTAGGGCTTCGGGCAGATGACCAGGAGTGGTTAACGCTCGTTAAACCCTTTAACCCTTTACATTTTAAACACTACCGTTACCAGTCAGTCGCCCATCGCCCAAGCGCCTCCGAGATTCCCACTACGGCTTTCAATACACAGAATAAAGATTATTGAGATTTCCACTACCAACTTCAATAGAATAAGGATTATCGATATTCCCACTGCGGACACACAAACAAACAAAACTGTGCTCTTAGTTATATGGATTATTATTATTATTCTACATGCCAGTTTGAGAGAGCATTGACGTGATTTCGCGTTTGCAAAAATACTGTGATTTTCCTTTAGCAGTCGCCCAAGTTTTCATTAGGGTTAAGAGATAGAGAGGCCTAGATCCCGCTTGCACGAATATAGTGTGTCTGGAAAAACATATGACGTCACCGGTACTGTGCCTCTTTGTTGAAAACACAGTTTGAATCATTACTTATACAGACAATTCCGTCTGACAGACATACAAACAAACGACTTCAATAGATTAGCAATGGGAATCTCGTTAATCAGGTGACACCCACACACATACACATACACACACAAACAAATCTATATACTTAGATTGTAATATTTATTTGTTTGTGTGTGTGTGTGTGTGTACCGCCAGATCACCAAGATTCCCACTTCATGGAATCAAACACTATTGCTAACTGCTGCTAACACTACTGCAAACACCACTGCTAACTATTGAATTGTCAGTATAAGTAATGATTCGAACTGTGTTTTCAACAAAGATGCACAGTACTGATGACGTCATGTTTTTTTTTTTCCAGTCACAACATTTTCATGCAAACGGGATCTAAGCGTCTATGTCTCTTAACCCTGGACCTAACTAAATCTAATGAAAGCTTGGGCGACTGCTAACGGGAAATCACATGTGTGTGAGTGTGTGAGTGTCAGCAGAGGGAATCTAGACAATCCGTATTCTATTGATATCCGTAGTGGGAATCTCGATAATCTTTATTCCGTTGAAATCCGTAGTGGGGATCTAGGGCTTTATGTCTCTTAACCCTGGATCTAACTAAATCTAATGAAAGCTTGGACGACTGCTATCGGAAAATCACAGTATTTTCATGCAAACGGGAAATTACAACAATGCTGTGTAAAACCGTCATAATGGGGGGCTGCCCTAGTAAATATTACGATCTTAGTTATATATAATATTATACCAACATAGGATGTGAATCTTCTTTGGTCCGCTTCGCATTATGCTCATAAAATCAAATAATTGCCTATGCAGTATGACTTTGTCACAAGTAGTTGTAAATGTTGAAGGTGAACGGGCAAGAAAATGTTTATTTTTTTTATTGCATTTTTTTCAAATTTTGGATAATTGACTCACACTTTTATAGAATTAATTCACACTTGCGCTAGGTTTTCCTAGGTGCTGACCTACCTGATCAACCTCACTAACTTGTCAAAAACAAAAACTCTGCTACTAAGCACAGTGCTACTAAGCAGCACAATGGTAGCAGGAATGCACGGCATGAAAGCCCAATCAACAGGACCCGGCGTTTAACAGGAAGCATTTAGTAGGTGTGAACGCAATGCCAAAAAACGTTGGGAGTTACATGGAGTGTAAAAGTTTGGCCACCTGCTGAAATTTGTTAGTTAGGTAGTGTTATTAAATACTAGAAGCGGGGCCAACTTGGCAGGCCGCCTTACTTGCCGCCATCTTGGAAAATGGCGCCGGAAAACAGTTTTTTTGATTTACCTCAAGAACAGTAAATCCAATCAAAAAACTTAGAATTGCAAAATTGTTCAGAACAACATTTTGCACAAAACATATTCCTATCAACTTTTTTGTAGAGACAACGGTTAAGCAGAAAAATCAGAATAAACCTATTATATACCTTTTGTGGGCAGTATGATAAGGGTACATAGTACTACATTTGAGTCTATAACGTTTGACCTAATACAGATAACCGAATGAGGTTTAAAGCGTTCGAAAGGTGCGATTAAAACCTCAATGCTTCAAATCGTATTCATGTATCCTTATTAGATCACACTTTACAGACTAAATCGTAATGCAGTACATGTTTACTACAGCCACCTAAGTGTGCCACTCACATACTATTACGTACGGCCCTGTACACATTTTACCAGATATAGATACTTGAATGCAATTTAAATAGGTTGAAAAGTACTAACCCCCCGTTTTGAAGGCCTGAAACCCCGCATGTGTAAATATGCTATATTAGACGATTGGTCACAGATTCAAGAGGAGGACTATATTATAGGGATGAATGGTAATTTAATATTTTTTTCTCAAATACTGGTGTTGAACGGGGCTCTTATTTAATTAATCATTAATTAAGTATTTAATTAAACAAATACTTTCTTTCTTTTCAGTATTAACGCCATGGACATTATGCTTTCTGCATAATTTGTTAGAAAGCTACTCCTGAAGAAATACGTTGTGGTCCTTCCAATTCCAACACATCTATTACTGAGGAAACATACAAAAATTTCATTGAAAACTAGGAGCATTTTCACACAGCTGGCATTGATGTGCATGTAGAGCTGACAATAGTATAAGCAACCGTCGATAATTTATTGGCCAAGGAACCTAAATGGCATAAAAACTGCAGGCGGGAGCTCCGTCAGGCCAGACTACAACGTAAACTAAAGCAATCTCAGGTGGCGGCTACTGTGGTTGTCTATTCGAGTAAAGATAGCGTTGCTTCCATTACATCAAATACTCCAAGGAGAAGCCCCATGCTAAAGACATCTGGCAACTGTCTGTTCTGCATGAAAACAGGAGGAATTAAAAATGTTCTGTAATCCTTCCAGAAACTGGAGCTTAATAAAGATATACCATAGAACTTTCTTTCATCAATCGCATCCTACTCATCTCATTGGACGAAGCCTTACAGACATCTTCAGGATCATAGCTTTTCACATTAAGTGAATCGAAGCGGCGGTAGAAATAGATGAAAGAGTTTCTATGGTATTTCAGTTCATTTGCTACCAGATCTCCAGAAGAAAGCCGAGTCAAAACACTGGAATCATTACGGAGGAGCACTTTTTTCTTAAGTTCTTTATTAAGCTCCAGTTTCTGGAAGGATTACAGAACATTTTTAACTCCTCCTGTTTTCATGCAGAACAGACAGTTGCCAGATGTCTTTAGCATGGGGCTTCTCCTTGGAGTCTATGATGTAACGGAAGCAAGACGATCTGTACTCGAATAGACAACCACAGTTGCCGCCACATGTGATTGCTTTAGTTTACGTTGTAGTCTGAAGCTGAGCTCCCACCTGTCGTTTTTATGCCATTTAGATTCCTTGGCCACTAAATTATCGAACGTTGCTTATACTATTGTCAACGCTACATGCACATCAATGCCAGCTGTGTGAAAATACTCCCAGTTTTCGATGAAGTTTTTGTATGTTTCCTCAATAACAGATGTGTTGGAATTGGAAGGACCACAACGTATTTCTTCAGGAGTAGCTTTCTAACAAATTAAGCACAGTCCTTAGTCCATGGCGTTAATACTGGAAGGAAGAAAGTATTTGTTTAATTAAATACCTAATTACTGATTAATTAAATAAGAGCCACGTTCAACACCAGTATTTGAGAAAAAATATTAAACTAACATTTATTCCTAAAATACAGTCTTCTTCTTGAGTCTGCGACCAATCGTCCAATATTACATAATTACACATGTGGGGTTTCAGGCCTTCAAAACGGGGGGTGAATTGAAGCTTAACGGCGCGTCGATAGCTAGGGGGAGGGGGTTTCAAAACGGGCGGTTAATACTTTTCAACCTATTCAAATTGCATTCAAATATCTATATTTGGTAAAATGTGTACAGGGCCGTACGTAATAGTATGTGAGTGGCACACTTAGGCGGCTGTAGTAAACATGTGTGCATTACGTTTTAGTCTGTAAAGTGTGATCTAATAGGGATACATGAATGCGGTTTAAAGCATTAAAAAGGTATTAATCAAACCTTTCGAATGCTTTAAACCTCATTTGTTTATCTATATTAGGTCAAACGTTATAGACTCAAATGTAGTACTATGTACGCTTATCACACTGCCCGCAAAAGGTATATAATAGTTTTATTCTGTTTTTTCTGCTTAACCGTTGTCTCTACAAAAAGGTTGATGGGAATATGTTTTGTGCAGAATGTTGTTTTGAACAATTTTGCCATTCTAAGTCTTTTGATTGGAGTTACTGTTTTTGAGATAAATAAAAAAAAAACTGTTTCCCGGCCGCCATTTTTCAAGATGGCGGCCAGTGTGGCGGTCTGCCAAGTTGGCCCCCCCCCCTTCTAGTATTGAATAACACTACATAACTAACAACTTTCAGCAGGTGGCCAAACTTTTACGTTCCATGTAACTTCCAGCATGACAGTCACACGTACTAATTTGTTGTTTAACTTTGTTTCGTCTAACTAGTTCTTCCGGAAATAAAACCGCACAAACCATAAACTCTCAGAAATGTTCAGAATTACATCCAGATTTGTAATTATCTATCTACTTTATCTACTTATTTATCTACTTTATGCTGTAAGGTAAAACAAAACTGTTGACTGTTTAGGGAGTGGATAAAATGGCCGACCCCATCAATGTAAACGTGTGCCATTTTCTCGATACTAGATGAGCAGGTGAATCTTCTCTATAATTAAACCGCTAATATCAGCGATCACATAAATCTCTGCGCAGACCGCTTTGACAAATTTTGCGGGCAGGGTTTTACTATTTTATCTACTATACTATACCACATTATAATTTTTTAAGCAAGGGTGTTATAAATTTTATACGGCATTCAATTGGCATAAATTCTTTCCCTGTTTACAGCATTTGATTTCAGAAATTCCGATTGCAAGTAAATGAATTGTAAACAATCGTAAATTCGTAAATGAGAATGGAATAGGACAGACAGACAGCGACCGCTTTGATCCGGTTTCACGCTTTGTGTTAGTCCTAAAGTGAATACAAAGGTGTCACGTATGCAAACTACCATGTCAGTAATTCAAAAAAGAAAAAGGTTCAAAGCTAATACGATGCACAAAGAAACACCTTCTTGCGACGTTTCGGGTCTCAATTCTACCCGTTTTCAAGCCAATTTTACTACAAACAGATTTTAGCACAAGGATAACATCGACACACAAAATTATATTTTATTAAAGGTGTCATAGCCCATTAAGGTACACGTCTTAAAAAGTGAGTTCTCGCTGGGGAGAACCATGGGAGAAGGAAAAGTTTTATTTTTTTTTAATTTCTGTTTTATTTTATGGTAAATACATTTTTAATGAGCGAAGCTATGCTAAGCCCTTTTTAATCCTTTATTCCCAAACCGTGAATCAACTCCTTCCTACAAAAAAAAATTGTCAGATTTGTCAATGGTTTGTCAATGGTTTAATAATAGCTTATTATAGCAACGCATCCACATGTTATTACATTCACATCTTAGAACCGCGCCTTATTCCCAGCACTATGACGTAAATATATGGCCGTAGCTAGGGGAGGGGTCCAGTGGTGGATTTAAGATGGTCCCCTGAGTGCGAACGCGTCCCCTTCAGCATTAAAAATATTTTTTTAATGTAATTTTTTTTTGCGTGAAAAAAAAATTAGCTAACACATTTTTGCCTTGAACTTCAAAACTGTTTCTTTATTTACTCACGAATGACAAAAACAGAAGCAGTGATGAAGAAAGTTTTCCACCTCTGCCGTAAGGGGGAGGGGGGGTCGCTTTTTTCCCAGGAAGCCACATACTGAATAGAGAATTCTTCAAATATGAATTTTAGGGTGCAGAGTGGCATTGAAGGAAAATAAACCAGCTGCAGATGAAAGAGCATAGCTAGCTATTTAGGTAGTAATTGCATGTCATTTTGAGGGAGTCGGTGTGTGGTGGTTAGTCCCCATGTTGGTTGGCTGCCGAATGAATATTTTGGCAACAGCGTAGCCTCCACAAGCCAGAAAGGCAGAAAAAAAAGGCTTAAAATGTAAAAGTTTCAGCGGCTCTGCTGCAGACTTTGCTGGGATAGCTTAGAATCCCCCCCCCCCCTCCTCCCCCAGTCCCCTAGCTGGCATTGGAGTGGCCTGCAACAGCACCTTCCTTCAGGAAATCCTAGATCCGCCACTAGGAGAGGCAGGTGGTAATGCCACCCACCCCTCCCCCTCCAAACAAAAAAGCCGAAGAGATCTAATAAGTCCCAAGATATTTTTTTACTCCTCTTTTTTTTTTGCATTGCGACGTCCATTGCGTCGGTCGCTTTACGTTTCAACCTTGTTTGAAACTTAGATCCTTTTTTTCTGTCTTTTCATGTCATCCACACCCCCCACCCCTCAAAAAAAAAACCTAAAGAGACCGTAAGATGACCCAAGAAAAATTTTTACTGCTCTTATATTTCATTTTGCATTTCTTACAATATACAGAAATGTTTGCAAAACTTCTACGACGTCCATCGTCTTTGTTTTGCACGAATCGGTTGCTTTGCTTTCCAGCCCTGTTTGAAACTATAACCCGGTTTGTTTCTGCCCTGCCATACACCCTTCACCCAAGAAAAAAAAAAGGTAAAGAGATCGTAATAAGCCCCACAAAATTTTGTACTGCTCTTTTTTTTTTTGCATTTCTTTATAATATTAACACTTTTTCGTAAAAGGTCTGCAACGTCCATCCTGTCAGTTTTGCACGAAGAGTAGCTTTGCGTTTTACCCTTGTTTGAAACATGGGCCATTTTCTTTGTTGCCTTATCATGTCCCCTCCCCGGAAAAAAAAAGCTGAAGTGATCGTAATAAGACCCAAGAAATTTGTTACTGATTTTTTTTTTTGGCATTTCTTATAATATTCAGACATTTTCGCAAAACATCTACGATGTCTATCGTATCACTTTGCTTTCCAGCCATGTTTGAAATTTGAAGCCCATTTTCTCCTTTCTAAACGCTTCAAATTTAGATACAAGCTATCTGTTTGGTTACTTAAGTTCGTTGATTTTTGCTGGTGTTAGATCACGTAACAAATAAATACAGATGCAAACCTATTTACGTTTCCTTCTGGGCTTAAATGTCAGACTTCCCTAGAGGGGAATCGAACCTACGACCTTTGAAACCAAACGCCGAGATCCTACCGCTGAACTGTGCTGACACGGTGTGCTGACATTTAAGTCCAAAAGGCAACGTAAATAGGTTTGCACCTGTATATATTTAATTCTCGAGCCGTTGGCTTTCCGTCTTGTTTCACGTATCAAAGCTTTGAAAAATGTATTTCGTGCAGTATATGCAGAGATGCTATTTCTTTGCTTATGTCTACAACTAAATAAATATAA
Organism: Lithobius niger; assembly: GCA_023313725.1. Taxonomy (NCBI): domain Eukaryota; kingdom Metazoa; phylum Arthropoda; class Chilopoda; order Lithobiomorpha; family Lithobiidae; genus Lithobius; species Lithobius niger. The sequence continues at coordinate 16,317 of JAHWFP010254405.1, forward strand.
ACAGCTGTATATGATTAAACATTGTGGATGAAATATCCAAATATGAATCAGCGGTAGGAGATTCTCACTCGATCTTACCTTTTTAAGTTCAACTCGACGATTGACTTCTTCGGTAGCTTTCTCTAAGATTTCTCGAACAAACGCTCTGGCGTTAGCCATCAATACGGGGTCTTTCTATAAAATAAAAAAAAAATAACCTACGTGTTATCCAGGTAAGAGTAATTAACTTTTAATTCTGTAAAATTTGTGATTTTTTTTTCTGTCCATAATAGAAAGTCACAACACTATATATGCTCCGGACTTAGTGAAATTTTGTTGACTACGTTATGACACAAAAAAAATTTCTTTAGAACGATGGCATAATTAATATTTTATTAGCTCTGTAGCAACACATTAGAGGTAAACAAATCATTGTGTCTAAAGTTGATCATCGTGGAGAAACGTTCATTCGTTGAGTTTTAGCCACCAGTTTGACATTAGCTGAAATATTTGTGGGTAACGTGGTGACTTATAAACCTGGTTGGAAAGCACATTTCGGTACCTAAGCAACTTTTCGTAACGCAAAATAAAAATATTTCATATCGTGAAAAAATAGGCATTTGTACCCGAAGGAAAACGATAGTTCAAATAGAATATTGCACATAAAAAGTAAAAAAAAAAGTAATGACGTTAAAAATTATGTTACCAAAAAAAAACAAGCATTAAAGTGTCCGCGGCCTATATCTTGAGTTCGCTGCAGAAGGAACACAGATAATCGATTGTACGTTTTTATTAGCAGAGTGCCTTGCTGATATCCAAGATGGTTACAAAAACAATGGCGGCCGTCGATTAAAGCCACCCCCTCCAGGAAGACGTATCCGATCACAAAATACCTGCAGGACTCAAGATACACCGCGCACACAATAAAAACCTTATCATTGTTGGATCGTTTTAAAATGCCTAGTAAGGTAGAGCGAACGGCGTCGGGTCATGTATGCTCTTAAATAAAAATAAATAAATATGCCTGCAGCAACAGTAATGGATGCAGGATTCGCTGACTGCTGCCACCAAATCGTAAATAGTTTTTAAGTTAACAGCAAGACACGTGCGCACAAAAATCCAAGTCATGCCTTGGTATGCCTCTCATTAGACAAAACATGAAGGTCATAATCTATGTAGGCTCGGCCAGAGGACATAATTGTTTTTTTCAAATATAAGTAGAAAGAAGACGGCACCGGTACCACCCACCCACCAGCCCAAATGCAGAAACTTTAAAAATTAAATTGCATCATAGCGAGATTTAAAGGCATTAAGTTAAGGAGGAGAGAAAACAGAAGAGGGCGAAGCATTCCAAGAATGGACCAATCTTTCGGTAAAAAACTGATACCGTAGTTTAGTGCGAAAAGACAGTCCCACAGACGCAAAAAGAATGATCACGAGTATTGTCGTAATTTGGTATTAAAAAAAGAGCAGGGTCATGGTCAAGAAGACGACGAATAATTTGGTAGGTAAGTATCGTGTCGTGCCGATGAAATAGATCCTGAAAAGTTGTCAAGCAGAGCAGACATATATAGGCGTGCAGGAAATGGTAGAGAGGAAATGGACAGGGACCATTTCACAAAACACCATTTTCAACCCAATTGGGGAACAAACTTGTGAGCAGTAACAAAAAAGGGCCAAAATAACAGTTTTAAATAAAAAGGTAAGCAAAAATGAGTTAAAAATGTGTGAAACGTTTGGGAAAAAATAAGCCTTGCGAAAAACTTAAGCTAAATCATCACTGTCAGTGTGAAGGGTGAATTTGAGCATCTCCAATATTAAAAGTAAAATCAATGTGACTAATAGCTACAGGAGCAATTAATTTACAATGCAGAAAGTAATGCCAGCCCTCTGTCCAGTTGTCTAAGGAAGTGCTAAGATTGGAATCCGGCACTGGAATCAAGAAACTCAAGGGAATGATTTGGATTAAAACTTGACCCTAGTCCTTCCAGGACTTTTCTTGATTCCCTGTAATGGTATAATCAGTTAATAATCAATCCAGTTACTTATTGGAAAGTTGAAAAGTTGAAGTTTTCCACGGGATATTTTTCTTAAAGGAAGTGCATTGTTGAACAGTGAAGTAACTCGGCCAGTAAGTGGGTTACCTTGAGCAGGAACACTACAATGCAGCCAATAGTGACGTTGTCAGAGTTGGGACGAATGATGAAACAGACCTGATAAATATTCCTATATTTTATGGGAATAAGAACGCCACCGTAGCCCCTAATTCAGCCACTGCTGAGGTAGACTGTATAGGGCAGTGACACGATGTAGTATTATTGTATATAACTCTATGGTGGAGCCAGTTACTGGGTTAGCTGCAAGGTACACTAGTGGGGGAAAAGAAGAGCGTCTTACTGAAGCCAATGCTATTAGACTGGATTTCTTAGGCCTAAAACGTGCCATTTTTGTCGATTTGTTGGCAGTTGCTGACATTTTTAAGCTAGTGGAATCTTTATTTTCCTATTTCAACCTAAGCAGCATATGAGATTGGAGAAAACAACGGTTTTTTAAGCCTACGAAATCCACTCTCAAAGCACTGGCTTGACTAGAAGTGCCGTTGTTTAACCCACCATTTCAATCTAGTGCCCCTTGCAGGTATCTCTCTTGTAGCCATATGACGTCACTTGACGCTGCTCTATTGACGTCCAGATTGATAATGGAATCAGAAACAGTTGCAGACAGGCGTGCTTCACATACACCACTACCACCAGGAAATGAATATCAACACCAAGGTTAAATTTGTCGGTTTTGTTAATTTAATCCACAGCAAAGAAGAATATGCAGAAGAGGATAGGAACGAAAGTGATACTCGATTCCTTAATGAGGATTGGGAAGAATGGGTCCCTCTTCCAATAACCAGCTATGATGGCTAGGAGTTATTTGATCACAGTGAATGCTAACGATGTCACTGACACCATAAAGTCTAGTATGAAGATTTTAAGGAAATCGTCAGCCATAACAGCCCAAGTCCTTCTATGAAATCGATAATTTCTGCGTTTTAGCACGAAACTCTTCAATTTAATTTCTCGAACTGAAGGTGGAGGGAAATTTGCTGGAAGTAGGAGTTGAATGCTAAAACTCACAAATTGTGGATTTCATAAAAGCGTGAATGGCATTCGGTGTGAACATTTTTGTTTTCTGGGCGCAAAATGTTCTTCCGAAGTAATTTCGATTTACGGTTTTGACTTCGATTTCAATTTACGATTTTGATTTTCGATTTACGATTTAGATTTTCGTTGTTTTAAGATGTTAACGATGTTTACCTGTAATTTCGTTTGCTTCAGCGTTGGTATTTAGCATTAAGTAGGCTTAAACCTACTGTTTATTTCGCTCATAAACGAAGTTAAACTTAAAAGCTCCGAATCCTGACAAGATGCCGCTTCGTGTTTCCGTAAAAGTCCGATGAATCACTATTGGTAACTCCATTGCCCTAATGTTGGCGTAACGAGAATGTAAGCAATGTATGTATAGATCTGTTGCTTGTTTGTTGGTGAGCATTCAGTGACGAGTAAAGCTTTGATTTACATAATTACTGAACAGAAAGATGTGGTCTTTTCAGTGCGAGTCGAGCATGGTGCTCGTTTTGCGCAAAGAAAACACATATTCTCGCAGTAAGCAAGTGTTTTAAAATGTAAGACGAGAGACGAGATTTATTATATTAATTATTCAACAAAGACCTCTTGGTAAAGTATGTAGTAATCATGTCTGGTGTACAGGTTACATTTCTCCGTTCTTCTGTTTATTGATAGACGTGACGTACGTAGTTTCAGGTGTCGTTATATGCGTCAAGTCTTTTAATCGCAACCTAATTTCTGATTCAATTGCTTGAATAATGACTTTTCATGTAATCCAACCAAGTATAATTAAAATCCCCGAAACCTATTACCCAATTTTACTGATTTAGGAACTCAAATCCACAAACACACCATAGAATGTATGTGGAAAATTTGAAATGGATCGCACATGTGGTTCAAAAATGACCTGGATAGGATGAGAAGTTTCTTTCCTCCGCTTCACAAAAACAGAAAAAATGTGGATTCCTCTTGTGCATTGACGGAGAAATCGAGGAAACCACATCGGTTGGCAACGAAAAGAAATGTTTGTAATTATCTTTTTGGAAATTTCCGATACGTAATTTCAAAGGACGTCCACGTTTGTTTGTTGGTATGGCTAGGTGTGAAGAATTTGTCAGCGTCCAAGTCTACCATTTTATATAACAGAGAGTATAAGTAAGAAAAAGATCAGCCTTAAGGCATCTTAATTAGAGACACCAACTTAAGTCTTTTAAGACGGTCAATGTAGGACAAGTTTAAAAAGCCAGGAATGTACTTTGTAAAACTTTTCTTTTCTTATTCCATAAGTTGAATATCCTTAACCAAGTAAGGAGACCAGACGGGACTGGCATATTCTAGCAGACGGCGAACAAACACTTTCGCCCAAGAAAGACTTTCCGGTTTTTTCAAGAGGAAACATTGCTTAATTTGGAAGGCACTTTTTTTTGCATTTTAGACTATTACTACACTGTGTAACACTTTCAAATTACTAGTGATCCAAACAAACACCAAGATTCTTGAAAAGCTCAAAACTAACAAAACAGTGTTGAGGATAGTTTCCAGGGTGTACGGTAGAAAAGATTATTTTGGCCGATGAACAGAAACATTTTCTTGGGGATTATTGCCAACTGCCACATTTTTGACCATTCATGAAGGTGAGTCAGCTCAGTTTGTAAATTCTGTTTGTCAGGTTGGTCCACCACATATTAAAAAAGAAAAGAGACGTTATAGGAATATATAGGTATTTTAATAGATGGGTCAGTAGTTTTTTTAAGTCTCTGGGATAAGGAAGGAACGGAAGAGGACCATGAACGAATTCCTAAGGGACACCAGAAGTCACTGGCAGACGTGACAAAACTTCACCCACGCGAAACAGCCTGATTTCGTTCATACAGGAAGTCAAATAGACATCTCAATATACGACCTCGAATTCTAAGGTGGTCACACCTTGTGACAGAGTTTACTGTGCACGGTGGAGCCAAAAGCTTTTGAGAAATCAACTAGTATAAGATCAGTAGGGACTCCGAGATCAATAGCCGACTGCCATTATCGATTTTGACGGAAGAAATCCAAAGTAGCCAATTGGCAAAATACCATGTGTTTTAAGAAAACCCAAAAGGTGTCTCTTGATGATATGCTACAAAATCCGTCATGCGACACTGGTAATGGAAATGGTTGGTAGTTTGTCAGATTGGCAGCATCATTCTTCTTAAAGACTGAAAAAACAAGATGATGCGCCATCTTCCAACATTTAGGAAATGAACTCCGATTTTAAAGGGTATCTTAAAATCATGACAAGAGGCAGGTTTAAGTTCAAGGGCAAATTCCTTGTAGAAGGTAGCGGAATATCCATCACGCCCAAAAGGGCGACTGTATTTTAGTGATTTTATAGATTTACTTAAATCAACGTTAAATCCGAAACCTTGGAGACTTGGTTTTGGAACAAGGATACAATTAGTAATCAACCCGTTATCTTTAGCAAACTTCGTGAAGAAAATTTTGTTTAATAATTCGGATTTCTCATTCTCATGAAACACAAGTTTAATTTTGTAATTTAACAGTAGGAGAGATCTGCGTAAATTAGTTTTACTTTTTATTAAACGGTACAAAGCCGGAGGTGTGCCCTCTTTAATGATGTTGACTTTACAATCAATCTCATATTATACGATTGCTTTAGCGAATTTTTGTTTTTTTTCCCAAAAAACGAGGACCATGGTTGACTTACACTGAAAAGACCCCGGCAAATCGAAAGCAAAACCGAATTACACTGATAATTCCCCTGCTAATCGAAAGTGAAACTCTAAAACGAAATCACTTCGGATAATCGTTTTACGGAAAGAAAAACAAAAATTCTCAAACCGAATTCCACTCGTGCTTCTATGAAATTTATAATTTGTGCGTTTTAGCACTCAACTCCTTTCCAACAAATTTCCCTCGACCTTCGGTCTCGGGAAATTAAATCTGGAAAGAGTTTCGTGCTAAAACACACAAATTATCGATTTCATAGAAGCACGTGTGGTATTATAGCCGATAGTTTCTTTCTGTGTTGATTATAAGCCGTTTTGCTTTCAAATGATCTGTTTGAGTCATGTGCATACCAAAGTTTTAATTTACGGGTTTTCAAGTTTTTCAATTGGTTTGAGAGTATCTTGTTCCCACAGGTAGCTTGATGCTTTAGGTTGCTGTCCATATTCAACGATTGCGTATTTAAAGATATCAATGAAAACCATTCAAAAAATGAGAATAGTTTCGTTCGCTGAGCTTTAAGTGCAATCCTGCGTAATTCAAACGCTTGCTAGCCTTTGTTTGAATAGAGTTCAAGACCGGGTTAAAATTGTTTATAGAGAATCGTAAAGTGTTGTGATCACTAGTGCTAAAGTGCTCAATAACGTCGGTGTTAAAACCCAATCAATCATGGTCGACAAGGACGAGGTCAAGGATATTTTCACCTTGTGTTGGCTTCCTAACTAACAGTTTGATTTACGCCAAGCCTGGTATGCGTTAACTATAGAAAAATGTCCGGTTGTTGGTTGCTCTACCCAACTAATACTGCAACGTGTTTAATTAGAAACACATATATTTTCGTCAAATTAATAGCCCATAAATATTCGTCAGTAATTACCACGTAAATCTTCTCAGGAACGTAACGATTTACTTTTTATACGTCCAGGGTTAATTCTGCTTGTCTAAAGCATGTGTAGGAATACGTCCAGTGCATAAATGGAAAAGCGTTCCACTGCAGGATTTTTAGAAACTTTAAATCGTGATCAATCAGCAAAGTCTACGTGCGGTACATTCCACAATTCAAATGTAGGCAATAACAAACACACAACAAGAAGTAGATTAGAAAGTTAACTATGTATCGCATCTCAACTATTCCAAGCGTACGTGGGACCCTGGTGGTAATTTTGGCTACTACCTCCTTTGCTAATGTTTTGTCTTCGAGGCAGCACGAAGGCCAAGCATTATCAGAGGTATTAGTAGTCGCAACTACCGAACGGCTCCGTGTAGGCTTGGAAATGGTAAGATGCGATTTCTAGTTAACTTTCTAACGTATAGAGCAACCAGCTGCACAAAAATTAGTGTTTTAGGTATCACAGGAAAGCAAAAATGCGTTAATCTTAGAAATAGAAATGGAAATACAAATAGAAATAGATACAAGACGGTGTCGAGCAAACCCAACCTGCCTGCTATACCTATACCTGGTTGAACAAAACACTTGTTGCTGATAGAAAGTTATGTTGGAGCAATATTATTGCCTGTATTCGACAACATCCGCCTGCAACGTGTTATATTGGCACTTCAATATTGCAAGCAATAGAGGTCTAGCATTAGGAAACAGCATCGTCCCAACATTGGAACTATATAATTCACCAATATTGAGATAAACCATTCCCATTCATATTCATTGCTGATCGTAAGTTGTATTGGCCAATGTTGTTACCAATACTGGCGAATATCGGCCTGAACATTTTATATTGGCATACCAATATTGACAAGCAATACAGGTCCAACACAACATTAGGTCCAACACTGGAACTCAATAACTGACCGATATTGGGATATAATATTAGACCATTATTTGAATTCAGTAAGTGAGCGATGTTGTCGTGTATATTGGCTAATATCGCCTGCAAAATTTTGTACTGGCACGCAATATAGGACCAATACTGGGACACCGTATCGGTCCGAAATTGGAATAATAGGTGAGAAAATTGGCCCAACATCAGCACAGTATTAAACCAATATTGTAATCAATCTACCCATGTCGGCTCGTATGACGAAGGTACACTTAAAAAACTGACTGAAGATTAATAACAATATGGTGTTGTCAACCAACTGCATATTTATTACTTCACTGTCTACTTACATTCTAGTATATATATTGGCTGTTAATACTGGGCCAATATTAGTTTTAAATAAGTAAAATTGTGCAGTATTTTCAGTATGACGGCTAGATTGGACAACTGTTGTCTTTACTGAAACTCGTTTTTTTTTGTTCACCATTGTTCGTTGGAGGTAATATTCCCAACATTTTCACAACGTATCCATCATAACACCAACATTAATCCAGCAAAAATTGCTGCTTAGGAAAAAACATCCACTCCGCGAAAGAAGAACCCTAGATATGTCAGCTCATCCGTGTATCAAAATATAGAGCCTTAGAGCTAGAAATAATGTGTGATGAGACCACATGGAGTTGCATGGGCTCACAACCCACTCGTAGAAGAAAAATTCCGGATATGTTGGCACTGAAATTATCATAGGTGCCTTTTTACCTTTAAAAACGCGGCCTTAGTTTCGTTAATTTTAAAACAGGGTACTAACGATCTAATATTCACTGAGCAAAAGATGCTCACGATTACTGAACTGAACAAAACCAGGGAATGTATAGCGATTCTGACTTCCTACATTATTTCGACATCAACATTGTTGCGCATTGTCGCAACACGACTACGGAGCTCTGTGTTCATTGAACGGATTGATGTAATTGCATGGTAACATTGCAACTTCATGACATTATACGGGTACTTCATGAGCTTATGACTGTTCTGAAAATATTATATCGAAAGTTTTTTGCAAGGCACTCGATGTTCTTAAGCGTTTCACATTTAACTCCTTTATTTACTTTTTTATTGAAAACTTTCGTTTTGCCACTTTTGATTACTGTAGTGTGTGTGAATTGCGCTAGCAACCACATCTTCTATTAATAATATTAACCACTACATAGGTGGCGAACTAGGTGCCCCAAACTGATGCTTATATTGTCTTATTGCATGAGTCACAGGACGTTCATGCACTAAAAGGGGATAGTTAATTAGTTAATAAGTTTCATTTGTTGTGAGCGCAACTGGAACTGCAAGGACCCGATGGTCGCTAACCGCCATACGCCGTTAAAACACATAAAAAAAATAACCTACAGTAGTTTAAAAGTTTAAAATGGAGATAATGGCGCTACAGCAAGGGAGGAGTTAATGGGATTTGGTAGGGGTCACGAATGCCTTACCACCAATGTTAGACCTACCAGGGACACAATGGCCTCCGATACGGCATCGCCAAACAGGAGGGACAAGTGAGGGGAAAAGCCGGGAACCATACAATACTACTTACACAACAACAAAATTAAAGCATCGTAAAGCTTAGCCAAATCCAATTGTCAATCAAAGTTAAAAAAAAAAACTAATAATGAAAATTTACCATAGCAAAAGTTGTCAGCACAGACATGGTTGAGAGCCGCTTATACCATACCAATTTCAAGTAGTGAGAAGTTACATTGGTCTTTTAAGAAAACTATCAATGTTCTCAGTGAGCAATTCGCGTGTGAAGCCCACTTCAGAGTCTTTACGTACCGTACTGACATGCAGTGCATTTCAGACTGGAACAATGCGAATTGAGAAAAAATTTTTCTGCAGTCGAGTCGTGCACAACCCACCGCCAACTTCCAGGGATGCCCAAAGTGTAAAATGTAAACAGGGGGCAAAATCAAAGAAAGGAAGATCAACTGAACTGTGGTCAGATTTTGCAAGATCTTATATGTAAGAATTAAATCGAAGCATAAGCGTCTAAGTTCTAGGAGTTCAAGACCCGCAAAAGTCAGGCGTTCGATATGGTTTATGTGGCGTAGCCCCGGAAGGCTCTTAGTAAACCTTCTCTGCACCGACTTAATGAAGTCGATGTCTTTGGAGAGATACGGCGACCACACCGGCATGGCGTATTCCAGGAGGGGACGGACAAAGACCTTGTATGCCCAAATCTTGGTGTGGAAATTTCCTGAGGTGAAACATCTATTTATCATGGCAAGCTGGCGAAAGGCCACAGTAGAAACCTTAGGACAGTGCTGAGAAGACTTAAGGTCTCGGGTAAACCATATACCCAGATCTCGAATTTCATCCACGAAAGGAAGAGATCTCGAATTTCACCCACGAAATTTCATTCCCAGTTCCGTACCTAATGGTTTGGCATTTCGAGACAGAAAGTTGAAGCTCCCAAATTGTAGACTAGCAGATAACATTCTAAACCTCCTCCTAAAGTCGGGGCGAGGAACCAGGTGAGAAAATCTCTGTCCCGATTTTAAAGTCAGCTGCAATTTTTGCACCATGTGGTGACGGAGTAGTCTCGCAGACATCGTACACATAGATTAGGAAAAGTAAAGGGCCGAGAACCGAGCCCTGAGGCACACCACTCGGTAGACATATCCCCTTTGAATCCATATGCTCGATTTTAACCTGCTGGGATCTGTTACTCAGAAAGGCGAACAACCAGTTTAAAAGAGGACCAGCAATGCTACAACCGCATAATATATAGCGAACAGCTTGTGGCGGACAACCGATTCAAAAGACTTCTTGAAAGCTTTCCAGTGCTCTGGTGCTGCACTTCACTCAAACCACCCAGCTGACTTGTTGTGGGTTAATTCCTTGGTACGCACTTAAGGGCTTGTCCACCCAGCACTTAACAGTTAGTGCACACAAGTTTGTTATCACTGCAACCTCTATATTCACTTAATTGGCTTGAAAAAGTAGTCTTACTAAATGATGACAGTCCATTTCAACTCCACCAATTCCTGACTGCCTCGGTATGCTCCGCTTGACAACTATTCGCGATCGGATTCATCGGGGTGACATGATACTTGCCTACCAAATTACTCGTCGTTTTCAAGACCTTCATCCTGCTCATTTTCCATCCCAAATTACAACAATACTCTTAGCCATCCTTTCCGCATATGTGATACTTTCTCGCATTTACTTCCTTGTTCATTGAAATCTCAGTTCATTTCCGAGTTATGCTGGTGACAAAAGGAACTAAGTGTCTAAATGCTTCTGAGATTAAGCGACAGATAGATACAATCGCATTTTTCCAAATATCAGTTACCAATTTTTTTTGCTGAAGATCGCAATTGCTGTCGCACGTGCAAACCGTCTACATTCTACAGAATATCTTAGAGAATAAGAACTTGTCTCCAGGACACTTGTTTGAAACTTCGATTGCAAACCTCATCCAGCTGTGTAGTTCTCCGTAATGAAATTACTGGGACTGTGACCGGATCTGCTTGTTCCAACTTGGAACACAGTCAACTTCCATCGTGTTATTCCCGAAGCTGAATTTTAGATAGCCCATTTCCTTGGCGTAACGTAATTGATACGTTACGTACGCCAAGGAAATGGGCAAACTAAAATTCAGCTCCGGGGATTACACGATGGAATTTGAGTGTGCTCCTAGATGGAACAAGTAGCTCAGGTAACGATTCCACTTATTTCATTGCGGTACTGTATTAAAAGTATAATGCTCGATGAATTTTTTTACGCCGATGTAATTAACTCGTCTTCAAAGGTGAACAGGTCTCAAACGTATATTTTAGAAGTCAGAAATTAACCTCCTGTGACCCGACCTAACACTCAGGCTAGCGTTTTTTTTTTTTAATATTTTGTTAAAATTTAGATCAGTCGGAGGATTCGAACATAGGATTGGAGACGATGACCACCGCATTTTTACCATGTCTTATTCCAGATCAGTGGTTCCACAATTGGATGCATGCGGTCACGGCCAAGAATGAAATGAAACATGTGGTAATTTTATCAAGGAAACTCCATTGAGCATGACGGTTTCTCCTATATGCCGAGTATAGAACAGCGTCAAGTGACGTCATATTTGCTACGAGACACCATTTGGAGGTAATAGCTACAAGGTGCACTAGATTAAAATGTAACGGAAAACAACGGCACTTCTAGTCAAGACAGTGCTTTGAGAGCGGATTGAGAGCGGTAAAAGAACGTTGTTTTCTCCAACAACAAAAATCGCGCGTTATAGGCTTAAGAAATCCAGACTAATAGCTCTGGCTTCAATAAGACGTTCTTCCTTTCTCCCTCCAGTGCTCCTTGCAGCTAACCTAGTTACTGGCTCCACCATAGAGTTATACACAATAATACTACGTCGTGTCACCCCTATACTGCCCAATGTAATTAGGATTATTAGTATTTGGTCCATTTGTATTTTTAAATATGCGTGTACTTAGTAAGCATCCTTAAAGGCAATTACAGAAGAAAATCGGTTTGCATCTACGTTCATTTATCAATCCTGAGGTGTGCCAATAGTTGAATATGTTTTAGAAGAGTTTGCGACTGGATGCAGCATGCTACAGAGCGAGAATAGAACCTAGAACCAGCCAATTAAACCTGGAAGACACCACACGTTCCACTTGAGGTTATCTGTTGACTCATTCCAAAAGGAAAAATTATTTCGTCTTCCTGTGCAATTAAAGGTTGCTTACCGACTGTTCGCTAAGTAAGCAAGCCACCCAAACACCGGGCTACACTCCTAAAGTCCAATCCCTTACAATGCGAAAAATACAAAAACTCTAGGAAAATCGCACAAACATTATTTAGTCTAATATTTAACAACAAAGCACCAAACAAAAGATTAAAACCAAAAATCAAAGCATCAAACTTTAAAAGAATTGGCTCACCTTTGGCTCACAATGCTAATAATTCCCATCTACTATATTTCTATAGGCGATTATTGCCGTGGCACCACTCCTATACTTTGTTCCACATTATGCTTTCAGAAAACTGACTGTATGACGCCACGTTTTCTTCCACTACGAGTGCAAAAAATCCAAAAACATCCCATTCGTAAACTCTAATAGTAACTTTGTTGAGTGTGCAAATGTGATATCCACATGTTTTTGCACTCTTAGTGCAAGGAAAGGAGTCGTCATCCAGTCAGTTTTCTGAAAACATAATGTGGAACAAACTATAAGCCTTAGAAACAAGAAGATGCAAAGGGTTACCGAATCGTTAATGGTAGAAAACCGATCACTTTCTATCACTTCCGGTCTAGCTGTGTTTTCTTGAGTACTTCCTCGATTGGGAGAATAGTTATGCGAAACTAATATTTGACCCTTCATTTTGCCTAAAATTAGGGAATCGAACCAGAACCGAAAACTGGTGAAAAACGCTCGAAATTGCCGAACTGTAACCGTCCGTAACGGAACCGAATAACTCATAGGCGGCATTATCCGTAACAGTAACCAAACGGAAGTGAAATATCGGTTAATTTTTCAATTCATGCGTGTTTTTCGAATGAATTTCCTGTTCGAGAAGAGGAAAAGAAGAAACCCAAGAAAAAGGAGAAAAATATATGTTAAAAGTTTTCAACATTTTGTACATTTTCATGTTGTTGAAGAAATTAGGATTCAATTTATATTGAAGCAATTGTAATTAACTTCTTGTGTTCAATTGTTCCCACACCCTTGCCTCAGTGCAAAACGTACAGCACTCACGCCGTGGATCTTATCCACAGATCATCCGTTTCCCTTTCTCCCGTCACTCCTTCGCACCCACGCAGTCATAAACTCCTACTTATTGTCAAGTATTTTAATGTTTTCCGCTGCTTTTTTGCAACTTGTATGTTGGTATTCGGTTGTAGTGTATGTAGGAATTGGGCCCTACCACTGCGTGGATAAACCTATGACATAAGTAATAAATGACAAACAACCTTGGTGTAAGCTACCACTGGAGAGACAACTTTACTTCCTGTGTGCAGAGGTTAAATAGACAATTACAAGTCATGTGATCAGATGAGTCAGGTGACAGGAAGTATGGAGTACAGTTTAATTACAATGTATATTACATAGCTAACCTAGTGGATTGATGATGGGAAGCTGGAGGGTTTATAATTGGGAACCTAAATTGTAAGCGGCCATTGTGGTGCCACAAGTAACGACACCACAACGGTCTTATTTTAACTTAAGCATATTACCTGAAAACATCCAAACTGCGTCAGCTGTAAAAGACGGAAGTATCTAGTGGTCGCCATGCTCATATATATTTTACCTGGATAAGACGGGCGTTAATTGTTATCGTTCAGTCTTGGCGGGCGGCACTGCAGCGTATGCCTTAATCGCCCTAATTGTATTTCATTTTAACTGGCTTCTAGCGCCTACTGGCCACGTAACGACAGCTGTTTGGTGGACTCCACGATACCCGTTGTGTAAGGTATTTTTATCTTTTATTTTATTGTGTCACATCCTCTGAAGAAGACAACGCGCATTTATTACCGGTATCGAAATATCAGTTTTGCTGCATTGTGATTGGGCTACTGGATGGTTAAAACTGTCCATAAACAGTTCTAATCTTTCTAAACCTTAATCGGTTAACACTGGTTAAAACAAATCAAACAAAATATTAATGGTGTTAAACCGAACCATAACCAAACAGAAATTTGAAACATAATTGCCAAACCATAACTGAAAACCGAACCGAAAAAATAATGGATCGATTCCCTGCCTAAAGCCTCCTAACCCAAGGGGATGCGAAAAAGAATTATTAAAGAAAAATTAACAACCTCAAAACAGGCCTTTTCTCATCAAAAACCTTCATTCTAACAATAAGCAAACGCGAAGGGAAAAAAGACATTTACTTAATCACCAGATTTTGTTTTCAAGTTGAAATCACCTTCCGGCAAGTACTTCTTTTTTCCACGCTTTTATGTTTTTGTGCATCGGAATAAAACTCGGCCGTCATTAGTATTTGGAAGATGGGATGCGTGCAGTCACTGATTGCACAGTAATTACGCTTCATTCACCTGAATTACGACAAGTCTTGAGTTCATAATGGGTAAAATTCGCTGTTTATGTGACGGCGGATGCATCACGTATGAAGTGATTAATTCGCCTAATTACACCAACATCACGTCAGGTTTAACATGGCGCAACACAAAATAGAGCAATGTAGCTTGGCAATGTGACAATGTTCTGTCGTAATTTTGCTTGTCTTTTCCAGTATTCTATTACTCGTAGTAAAGATTAATTTAACTTCAGATTAGGCAGACTCATTGACTTAACTTTAGGTGCGTATTTCTCGCTCTGCTTCTCTGAAGGCAAGCCATTACTGAAATTCTAGCAGAAAGCCGTCTTCTCTGCACAGCCTCAGACTTAAATGTGATTTAAATTTTACTTTGGAAACAATTTCTGACACACCCCCTCCAGAGGTCACTCTTAAAGTAATGCAAGACATCATG
>JAHWFP010254408.1:6365-20851 GCA_023313725.1 Lithobius niger
TTTCCGTGTCCGTCATTCAGACACCAATTATATGGAGATCTCCAAAGACGTTACGTACAGTAACTTTTACTGCTAAGGACAATGTGTGTGTGGGGGGGGGGGGGGGATTAATGGCGCATCGACAGCTAGGTCATTAGCACCACCCTCAGTCACAGTGCAGTACCCCAGGATGCCACTGCCCCATTACAGAGATGTTAACCAAACTGCAAATCAAGATCTTATAATGATAATCAGTTTACCCCCAAGTGGGAGAAAGGACACAGAAGGGCATGCCTCTTACACTGGCCCTAACAGTTAAGCAATTAAAAGGAAACCGCAGACATGCGTTAGTAGGTGCGTTTCAAAAACTTGTTGAAAGGGCAAAGAGACAGACGTTGTTTAAAAATTGGTACGGATGGCGCTGACACAACGTGCTCAGGGAGGGAGTTCCACACGCCGACGACGCGAACAGCGAAAAAAGATCTTCTACACTCCGTGGAGAACTTAGGCAGAGAAAGTTTTAAAGAGTGTCCACGAGTCGTAGATGGGGCCGCTAAGCCGTAAAAAGGAAGGTCGACCGGAAGAAAGCTCTTCAAAATCTGAAATGTCAAAATAAGGTCAGCCCGAAGACGAGGCAGCTCCAGAGGCTCAAGGCCGAAAAGGCCAGGCAGTTGTCGGGTGAAAGAACGTTGGACCAACTCCAGGAGCTCGATATCCTGGAGTAAATGGGGGGACCAAACCGGACTGGCGTACTCTAAAATTGGGCGAACAAAGACGCAAAAAGCACGAATCTTAATTTCTTTCTTGGTTGTTAGAAGTAAAACATTTACGTATCAAGGCTAGTCTGCGAAAAGCAAAGGAAGAAATCTTGTTACAGTGTAAGGTGGATTTGAGGTTAGTTGAGAACCAAACCCCGAGGTCACAGATATTTGTTACAAAGTTCAGGTTGGAATTTGCCATAGTGTAAAGGAGGCCAGGGTTTTGTTCACCAATATGGAAAATTTATAGTGGAAACGGTTATCAGATGTATGGTCAAAGGAAAGATCGTTTAAGAATATGACAAAATAGAATGGACTAAGAACAAAACCCTGGGGAACACCACTACAAAGTTTCCCACATGAGGAATAAGAATCACCAATTTTAACACGTTGTGAACGGTTTGACAGAAAAGCGCCAATCCAGGTTAGCAGTTTGCCACTAACTCCGATATTAACCAGTTTTACTAATAATTTAAAATGAATAACAGATTCGAAAGCCTTACAAAAATCGAAATATATTGTATCAAATGGGATACCAATATCCAATGCAGAAGACCAACGGTTCAAGCACAGAAGTAATTGGTGCGTAGTTGAACGTCCTGGCAGAAACCCGAATTGGTCAGATTTAATAAGGTTGTGTTCAGTCAACAATTCAAGTAAGACCACTCGGATTTGGGTTTCCATCAATTTACATGCTACTGAAGTCAAGGCAATAGGACGATAATTTGATGGACCGGACGGATTTTCCTTCTTAAAAACAGATATAACGATTGCCTGATTCCAGCAAGATGGAATAGTGCCAGTTGCGAAAGAAAAATTAAAAATGAAAATCAAGGGTACTGCCAATTTGGTTGCAAGTTGTTTGTTGCAAATTGTTTATCGTATATCTGTACCTCTTGAAAAAATTGAAAAATGGCGGACAGGAGGACGGAATCATCACGCAATTGACAATTTGTTCATCTCCTTGCGCTTCTCGAAAGACAGTATTGCAGTTGTATGAGACAGTGACGATGAGGTTATTTTAATAATAATAACTTATTAATCACAATTAATCACGATATAAGCTCACAAGAGCTTGTTATTGAGTCAGTTCTACAAATAAATTTAAAATTAATATGCCCCACAACTACTATAATAAACACAATTTATGTATATGTATACAGACAGTATGTCTCAGAAGTTCTGAACCAGATAGGCCTATATGGTATAGGCCTATGGTATAAGCCTATACTACGCCCAGAGGAAAGTCCTGGGTTTACTGCGAGTGAATTGAACGTTATTGTGGAAGACGTTTATTTGCTACTCCCATAGGGGCATATTTTGCTCACAGTTTGCTGATTTGTACACCTTAGGCCCAATATGATAGATGGGTACATCGTATAGGCCTACACTGTGTAGGCCTATACCATATAGGCCTACCTGGTTCATGACTTCTGATACATACTGTACAAGAGCAAAAAATTTGAACTCAATTGTAACACTTAATCAGAATACAATATGTGGTAATAGTGCTCAAACAGAAAAGAAAAGATCATTTCACATTGCAGTCAACCAAGAACAATGAGATGAAAAATGTCCAATATTAACTGCACAACACTTCCGTGAAACACTTACTGGTTTTATCGGAAAATATATCAACAATATTGATCATTTATATATTTATTTATTTATTTATTATTTCATTATTTGTATTTAAACAAACTTTGCCAATTGTACCAATTTAATTGAATGTTTTTTTGGTATTACCCTTGATGGTCTACCTTAGTCGGTTTAATACTCGGCTCATTATACCTGTGAATAGTATCTCTTAGTAATTCAGTTTCATTTTCATTAGTCGACTTAAAATCTTTTGAAAAATATTTCCTGTAAATGGTGATATAGTCTCTCAGTTACTTAATATTTAATATTTATTTATAGGTATGTATACGCTTAGTTTTTGTATTATTATCGTTTTTGTGCAATATTTTCATTACTTTATTTTGTAATGATTGAATTTTATCCAAGTGCCTGTCTTTTGAATGCGCATACACTTCAATGTTATACCTAATAAGGTTCTCAACCCATGCTTACTTAAGGATGGTAAGTACAGTTTCTTGCACAGCTCCAAAGACGTTATGTACAGTTTCTCACAAAGCTCCAAACATGTACACACAAAACATGTACACACAGTTTCTTGCACTGCTCCCAAACGAACGAACTGCTGTGCATATAAAAGAACTGTTGTGCACGAACGAACTGTGCATAACGTCTTTGGGCTGTCCAAAACTGTGCATACCATCTTTGGAGCTACGCAAGAAACTGTACATAACGTCTTTGGAACTGTCCAAGAAACTATGCATACCGTTTTTGGAGCTGCACAAGAAACTGTACATAACGTCTTTGGAACTCCAAGAAACTATGCTTACCTTTTTTGGAGCTGCGCAAGAAACTGTACATAACGTATTTGGAACTGTCCAAGAAACTACGCATACCGTTTTTGGAGCTGCGCAAGAAACTGTACATAACGTCTTTGGAACTCTCCAAGAAACTATGCTTACCTTTTTTGGAGCTACGCAAGAAACTACATAACGTCCTTGGAACTGTCCAATAAACTATGCTTACCATTTTTGGAGCTACGCAAGAAACTGTACATAACGTCTTTGGAACTGTCCAAGAAACTATGCTTACCTTTTTTGGAGCTACGCAAGAAACTACATAACGTCCTTGGAACTGTCCAATAAACTATGCTTACCGTTTTTGGAGCTATGCAAGAAACTGTACTTTAGGTCTTTGGAACTGTCCAAGAAGCTATGCTTACCGTTTTTGGAGCTATGCAAGAAACTGTAATAGCGACTTTGGGGATTCGCAAGGCCGTACCCATTTGCCTCGGAGCAGCACAAGTGAAATGTCTTCGGGAAATTGCACACAACGTATTTATAGCAGCCACGGGCACTACAGCATTTTTTGCAGCAGCTCAAGTTGCTGAACAGAACATCTTTCGAACAGTACAAAATACTGTAACTAAGTTTGTGAAGCAGCTCAAGGCACACTTTCACGATGATGGGCTTGGCTGGCATGGAAATGTACTCTCATCCGATGGTGCTCCACGGATGCGTCAAAACAACCCTATTTGTAACTAGTAATAGACTAAACTGATCACATGTAAACAGGCACTGGTCTGTGCTGTTATGTATATGAGCAATAGAGAATAATAAATGATGTCACTTCCCCCTCCTTACTCAATCAGTATTTGTAGATCATTTTAGGCTTACTCGGCCACAGGTCCTGAGATGACACAATGGCGACGAGGACGGAAATTCGTCTTCATCGAATGGAACATGATTCGAAATAGCTACTTCTCATCGGTTATTCTCAGGAGCAGATTTTCACAGGTTCTTTCCCATTTGATTTTGAAGCGAAGCGGACACAGTGTGTACAGGATATTGTGTACAGTTTCTTCCACCGCTTCAGTGACGTTTTGTGTGGTTCCTTACACTCTTCCAAACACGTTGGTAATACTTCCGAGCCCTAAAGCCGTTTTGTGCTGTACGTGTACACTGCTCTGATGACGTTACATGCAATACTTTGCACTGCTTCCAGGATGTTATGCACAGTTCCTTGCATTGTTCCAAAGCATGGATTAACTCGATTCTCTCACTACCGACATGAGAAACAAGTTTGATGTCTGAAACATTTTTCGGGCAATAGGTATTAAAACCACTGAGACGTTGAAACTGGGATATAAACGAAGAATAAGTACTGTAAAGGAAACTTTCGATTTCGTACCCACTGGTATAAGTCGCTGTGAACCCAACAACAAACAAACCTTAATTGTTACGACATCCTTTCTCTCCAACCGTTACAAGACAACGTGATTTCATTTGTCCAGAGTAAGGGTCTACTCCCCAGGACATCCATAGATAGGACCGTCATAGGCCTGGCTTCTCTTTCAAGACCTGAAGAGGAGGAGGGAATTCTTACAAAAATAAAGCAGTACAGTGGGAGTCGCTTCTCTTGTCAAAGACGTGGGGTTTTCTTTTGTTATAATACAAGAACGCGAAAGCTCATTGGCTCAGTGGGAGTTCTGGACCAATAGAAGGCGTCCGTCTGTCGTTGTCCGGACTGCGAGATTCCTCCTGCTGTGATTCCGAGTAGCGTCTCTGCGGTATATTTCAGAGAAGGGTGGGGGAGAGGAAGGCGGGTACCCAATGTTGGGCCGTCAAAGAACCTCTCGGTAATAACATAAACCAAAGGCGAATGCAGTCAGTGTACAATTGGAGCTTTTCCTTTCCTTCAGACCGTGTGGTCCCAAGGCTCAAAGGAATTGCCACTGCTTTTTCATACTTTTTTTTTTTTAACCGAAAAAGAAAGATACACAACTTCAGAACTGTGGTTGGAGGGTTTGGGTGCGGTTGTAGGAAGTGTCCTATAGTGTAAGGACGTGAAAGGTGACATAACAAGTTGATGATTTCTGATTTTCCAATATTTTTTTTAAGGTTTACGATTAGAAATCATCTTTAGCGGTTCACAATGTTCCATTCTTGGTTTTTTTTTTTTTTTTTCTTTTTGGATATTTCAAAGAGGTTAATTTAACACTCATAGCACCAGTTTCTACTGTTGTTGTTTATTTTAAATTAATCTCGTCGTACATTATTTTTTACATTAACAAACAAAAAACAAACACGACCGTAGTAGCAAGCCATTGTTAAGTGAAAAATAAAAAAATAAAAATTCATTTGCAGCTCATGCCGTGATGAAGTCAAAGAGAAAAAAAGGGAGGGGGAAAAAGGTCTTACCAACCCAAGACGAAACCTGAACGCCCAGGCAGCAGCACAAATCCTTGCTGGAGGGAAAGCACTTTTAAGGCATGCTCGGAGAGAGGCACAATGGGAACTGAGGCAAATAGGAACGGATGGTGTACAGCACCTATGCATGGTATCCACGATGGTGGAAATGCTCAATGTT
Organism: Lithobius niger; assembly: GCA_023313725.1. Taxonomy (NCBI): domain Eukaryota; kingdom Metazoa; phylum Arthropoda; class Chilopoda; order Lithobiomorpha; family Lithobiidae; genus Lithobius; species Lithobius niger. The sequence continues at coordinate 12,047 of JAHWFP010254408.1, forward strand.
AAATGCTGAAATAATTTATGATTATAGTTTTTGTGGTGGTATACCATAGCTTTAATGGTCAGGTGGGTAATTAAGCACAATACAAAATCATACAATTTTCATGAGCCTACACTCTCAAAACGCTATACATTGATAGTACACGTCGCTATGTGCAATCGGCCTAAGCGCGAATTATCTGTCAGTGAGTCAAATGCTTTGTGAGTCAAAAAGTCGACAAATTATGTATTGCCAATTGCCAATTCGTACAGAGGCTGGGGTGGTAAACAGTGATGTGTACTACCTGGGAATAATGTCTTTGTATTGTGTGCACTTTGGAAAACTCCGGTTGATAGCCTGTGTTTTCGTTACGCTTGTTTGAACGCTGGAACGATAGGTTAGTAAGCCAAACTAAAAACGAATTGTTCTGTCTGGCCAATACAGGAGGCTAGACACGTTTTTTCGTTTCCAACAGATAATAACTTTTTTAAATTTCATCCCGATGGTTACCGAAAGTCCTCAAGAAGGGAGGGAGTGCGATAAGCTTATATATTTAACATGCTGTGATTCGTACTAACCAGCAGCTCACTTTGGCGGTTCAGTAATTGGTTTAAGGGATTACTGGTACCACGTTTATAAGGGTGGCTGATGACTTAAGGATATAGGCAAACTTCAGTTTTGAATTTCAACGAGACGTTCTGGGTGCTTACCATGGCCACCTTGCGTCAAGGTCGGGAATCAAGCCTCCATGGGCATAGCCTCGGTAGTAAACGGTCGCATGCAAAAACTCTTGGAGGAAAGATATCTAATGTGGGGATGGCACGACGTCACACCGCTGATGCCAGCCACGCGATATCGTCTTCGTCGCGCACCGCTGTTGCCGCCACGTTGGTTTGCTCGAGACACGTCAAGGCAAGCCTTTGCTTGTATATGCGCTTAATTTACTTGCTGCTTGTGCCTATTTACCGAAAACAAAATCGAAACAATAAGAGCGGGAGACATACTTTGAACAATGGTTGGTTTTTGTAGTTTACGGCTGCAAAACTACGGTAAAAAGACAGCTGGACTTAACTTTTCACTGGTAAACTCATTCATGTAGTTGGACTTGCATACTAGAAGGAAAGCGGAAACTTGCATAATATCACTGGAAAACTAATTAAACAAGAATACAAAATCCAATAGCACATGCGGTAAAACAGTAAAACTTATATTTCGTATTAAAAACTCGCAGTGCCTTCATCAGAGTGACAAAAAATGGAAAAAAAGCAAAAAATGCCTCACATCATGGTTTGCTCGAATCCACTATTTGGTATATCGTAATTCATAGGATGAAATTGGCTGGTGGCGAGTGTGTTCCCTAATAAAGAGAGAGAGTACCGAAATATACGTTTTAGTGTTTTTAACCGCATGTGCTGTTGGCTTCTTGTATACGCGCAGCAGACACCCCTACTCAGGCAAAACACATTTTTAGGGATGTTAATTTTTTCCCCATAACGCAAAGCTGAAGTACAAATTAATAATGTTCTTTATTTTTTTTATTAAACGTATTCTCAATTTCAGCACACACTTAAGTTAGAAAAATAAAGTAATTTTTAATTGCTGTTTTAATATACGGTATTTTTTTTTAAAGTTTAATAACCAAGTGAATGAAAATGGTCTCGTCTTTCAAGTTGTTAGGCGTCATTTATGGAAATTAAATTTTGTTCCTGTGATCGTGAATTTCCTCACTAATGTTTCCAATAAAACTTTTGGCTCATGGAAGTTTATGAAAATATATTCATTGTTTGACAGAAGTATGGTGAGGCAGCCTATCCTGTATGACGCAGTAGCGTGGTAAAGCAATTCCCCAATCATTATTTAATTATAAACAGTCTTCTTTTTAGGTTAAGAATAAAGATATAATTTGTAACGAATATTGTTTAAAAGAAAAGATGTTAGAAAAGGGTTACTATTTCACTTCACCTTTTCCAGTTGGGAAATTAGTAAAGATTTCAGCGAATAAAATTAGCCTAGTGTTAAATCATGCCCTTTTTTTTTCCCTTTCATACTAATGTGGCATTAAATGAAAAAAAAAAAAAAGAAGGTAAGGAGAGCTAAGTAAAGTCTTTGTAATGTGCCGAACGACTGTTCTTTCATAATAATTCAGAACGTACATTACATTCCTGCATTTGCTTGGAATTTTGCGACAAGGATAAACATAAGAAAGAAAGAAAAAACACTTAGCCAAAAGCAAGTCAAATAAGTCTATCAGTGTCGTGGCGGAAATGACAACTGTATGCGTGACCGTTATTGCGATTAATGTTGATTGAATATTGTGGGGTGAACTCTCGCAAAAAAAAAAAAAAAAAACCTGGGAGAAATATAGGGCAAAAAATAAAATAAAGTGGAAAAAGCCCGAGGAAATAAAAATCTGATATGAGAAAAAAAAAAAAGAAATAAAAACTGTTGGGGGAGGGGGTAACATCATTTGGAGAAATGTTGGAATTTAGAAATTTTCCTTTAATGATCCAAGATTGATCAATTTGCTTTGCTCTAGCCTTTTGAAAGCAGTTCCCCAATGAAAATCTTCCACCAATAACAGCATACTGTAAATAACAACAAAGAAAAAATCCACAGAATTCACAGAATAGTTTTCTAAAAGTATGTTCAGATTAAGCTGATACTGCCTCCTCACTAAGCGAGTTCCATGCAGGAACAACCCTATTGCTGTAGAAAAATTGCGGTATGTCTTTCTCATACCGGAGAATCACCAATTTCACCAAGAATCACCAAGAATGGGCTCTAGTAGTTAGCATAGTTCTCGACTCGAAAAAAGAAAAATCGAGACATAACGTATTATGTAGAATTTTATACGTCAGAACAAAATCCGCCTTCAATCTGCGCAGTTCCAACGAATTCAACTTCAGGAATTTAAGTCGTTGTCAGTAGTTTAACCATCGTAGCCCCGGCACAGTTTTTGTATATCTCTGCTGGACCGATTTAATATGATCAACGTCCTTCAACACGCACTGTGACCAAGCCTGGCTAGCATACTCGGGCACAGGACGCACGTACACCTTGTAAGCCCACAAATAGGTCGAAAGATTTCCAAAATTAGAACATCTTTTTACAATTGCAGATTGTCGATTTGCCCTCATAGTTATGTAGTTGCAATAGGAAGAGAATTTTAGGTCAGACAGATCTTTTACAGATCCCACATGGTTTAGTTCCGCTGCACCAATATTGTACTTAAAGGTGATAGGTTCTTGTCCAATAGAGAATAGTTTTTCTCGTGACAATGGGGTAGCTGCCAACTCTCAGACCACCTCGACCCATTGGCTACTTCATACTGCAACAGGTTACAGACGGAGTTGGAGATAATGCGTAAATGTACTTCAAATGGTCGGCGAATTTTTCCAAGTTAGTAGCTGTATTTATGTTCGTTAGGTCGTTCCAATAAAGAACAAACAGAATGGGTCACAATACGTATCTCTGCCGGACACCACTAATGATGGTTCCGCATCAGATTTATTGCGACCAACGACCACACGCTGTGTCCTCCCGCAAACAAAAGGCCATTACTCAGTCCAGCAAATTTGCCTGGAACCAGAAAAATACAGTTTAAAAAGCAACTTGCTATGAATGACAGATTCAAATGCCTACTTAAAACGTAATTTTTTATGTAATTTTCCTTTCTCTTTCTTTCAAAACGTTTCACAGTTACATTGTTTTAATGTTAGTAATCTATAGAAAACGAAATTAACGCTTATTAATTGGCTAGCCTATTTATCTGAAGATTTTGAAAACTCGGTGGGATTAGCTTGGCAACTAATAAATGTAGCAACTTGGTGGCAGCCTTTTTTGTTCTGATATCACTACTTTGGTTGGCTGAAACTCGGCGGGGTCTTTCACCCTGGTGAGTTTTGTTTCAGATGTAATAAACCACGCAGACATTGAGTTTTAGTTAGCGCTGCTATGGCCAGAGCGCAAGTGGGTTGTGCAAACTAACATGGCGGCTATACGTGACCGGTCCTTCACGAAACAGCCTTCACTCGCTAGCTTAGGATAACGTCGTGCCAGCTCCATATTAATTATTTTTCCTCTCAAGCAAAAACTCCGCAGACGTCTGCCTTCTTCTGTCTGTCCGAAGGAGCCGGGTACATGCTTCGGACGATTGGATTTATACAAAGATTCCCGAATAAAAAAAAAAAAAAACTCGTTTTAGTAGTATTTTCCACATTGCTCAAAAACATAAGATCGACGAGCTTTGCTTTTGACGAGCTTTGCTTTTGCTTTGCTCATGACAGACTACGGAAACTTTCTCAGTTTTACGAATTTGCTACTTGGCGTGAAAAGATGGAGCCACCTACCAAATACTCCGTAATACAAATTGGTTGACAGTTCTAGTTGCTCTGTGACGGCCTTGTATTCCGGAGGCTCTGGATCGCAGCACTTGCTTTTGTGACCGCTAGAGGGTGGTGATGAACCCTGCACAGCCTCTTGTTTGAACAGATGCTTGGAAAACACGAGCGGTTAATCGGAATCGGTCTTAATGAAAAGCTGACATCAGGGACGGGATTAAGAAACAAGAATCACTGACCTTTGATTTCCAGATCAGCACGCACTAGCACGGAAGTGGGTTAGTTGAGCCATTTGGTGTTCGTCAACGAACACGACCACAAACATCGACGCACTTCACACGAGTTAGCTTTAGTCGGCCTCTGCTATTTTATCGAATTTTCTGCCAAGTAATACGACCTATTTACGTTGACTTTTGGACTTCGTGCATGAGCGTGGAATTGAACCAACGACCTTTGAAACCTTTGAGATCTTTAAGTGGGTTCAATTCCCTGCTCAGACAGTCTGACATTTAAGTCCCAAAAAAGCAAGTTAAATAGGTTGGCATCCGTCTTTATTTAACACTTATCGGGCCCATATGGCTTATAATTGTCATACTTTCTGTCAAGTACAGTATATTATTTTTTTTTATTACTGGCTGAAAAGTCCATAACGAGTGCAGGCGGATGGCTTGCTTGCATCCTTGTGTAACGGTTTATTTTGGATGGGTCCCATTTCCCTTAACAATACGTATTTTCGCGTAGCTCATTGACTTCTCGACTTTCTCTCACCAGTTTTTATTTGCATGAAACTCACGCTCTTTGCTCGACTAATCCACACGGACGGCGCTATTTACTTTCCGTAGACGATTTGTTCATGACCTTTCCTTGCCTGGTTTTTCAGCGGGAAATTTTCATTTGTGCATTGTTATTCGCGCAGGGCGTTGTGTTTCGCATGGATGGTTCTTCTGTGTTGGTACAAACGACTTTACACTGGATAAGAAGACAATGACGCTAACTGCAGTTTTCATTAAAGTGGCATGCGTCGATACGATCGGCAGCCCTCCGATATCAAGCAGGGCTCGGTTTAGAAATTCGTCTACAAAAATAGCACTTTAAATTAGTAGTCTGCGTTTAATTAGCACTACGTCCGAGCCAGGCGGGGGGATAGAATTGAGGCTTAATGGCACGTCGACAGTTAGGTTATTAGCGTCAACCTCAATCACAGTGCAGTGGTCCGCCCGGGTGGAGATTTAGGTGGGGAGCGAACTATAATGATGTCAAGGTGAAAAGAATGTAAGGGGCGTTGGTAATCTATCGGTGTTATAAATGGCTCATTCCTCATTGTACTCTGGAAAATACTGGAAAATAGAGGCGATAAGGCCGTACTTCCACGTGCCGCAATAACGGCAGTTGACTTTTCTTATGCTTGTATTATAGGAGTTTGCCTCATGATGGGTTGTTTTGCCGGCTGGTGGAAACAAGATGCTACTAAATTCATGGCTCGGAAAATTCTTTGCTGTAATATTTTCGTTCGGATTTGACGCTTCTTTGAAGTTTGTTCCGGCATGTTCTTTTTAAACGAATTACTATAGCAACATTCGAGTCAAAAAACACGAGATCACGGTAGCCCGAAAATACAGTATAGACAGCGGGAAGGGTTAGAAGGGGGACGATAAAATGGGTTGTTATGCATTGTGTAGGCCATCTGTTAGGCCTAAGCCGGAAGGGGACAGACATGCCGAGTCATGGACAATGGACTTTGTCTCAGCACAAAATTAATGAAGCGTTGTGCGCCCATTGGCTTCGGCTTACAAGAGGATAATTGCAATTGGAAGCCCTTAATACTTGTGGCCAATCAACAAGGCAAACTGACAGCAGATTTGCATGGCGCTCAAAAGCAAAGCCGTAATTTAGGAGAGGAACACACGAGTTTTAAAGCTGATTGGAGTTTTTATTAACAATCCAACTATAGGTAATAACAAAAAGGGCGTGTCCAGATGGAATTATCAGATTCGGAACTTCAGGGCATGATCGGGTTTAATGTTGGTTCGTTATTCCAACACAGATGGTACAGCTTGTCCGTTAGGAAACTTTACGATCTATATCATTAAAAACGTACGACCTTACTTGAGCGTTTGTACGTCTCTTCCTCTGGATCTAAGGTTACCTACGAATACGGCATTACAACAAATACTAAATAATTAAATTACGCTTCGAATAGGAAAACTTTCATCCTGTAACGTGATTGTTACAGGTTGAAAAATGCAATTTTGAAAGTGAATACACGCCCCAAAAATAAAAAAATAAATAAACTAGGGCCGTCATCAGTTCTACTGTTGACATAATGGAGCGGGCTCCGCTTTCTTTGCCGTTTTGCTGTCAATCGGATAGGATCGGAATTGCCTTGTAATTTCTAAACAATAGGAGACAGTTGCTTGGGGTTTGGGGCCATTGGAAAGGTGGTGTAAAAAACCGTGAAAATGGTGTATTCAAACGTTCAAATCGGTCGACGAAAAGTGAAGATATCTTAAATTTGGTGTTATCACCGCCTAACGCCGCCTGTTTATCATCAACAATCAATCTTTTAACAATTGGATGTCTTGGACAATTAGAAACGGCTTCCCGTCTCGTTGTTGTTTTGATATTGGCTCTTGCTATTGGTCCATTTTGTCACCCTTATGGTTCCTCAACCCCATGTCCGATTCCGGATTTTTCTTTTGGTAAACCTTGTCCGGACTACCGTGCTACTGCATGCAAAGTTTGATTTAGATGGTTCTTGTGGTTTTCGCGTGATGCGCGGTCTAAGATTACATTGGAGTGTCTTCATAGCGGAGCTACGGTCCAATAAATGACGTAAAACTACGACATATTTTGCATTATACTTATACCACACGCCACGGCTGTTTACCGTGACGCACGCATCACGTGATTAGGCTTGTCCAGTCATATGGCCGAAGATCCGCTATCCTCGTTCGTCAGTGGCTCACTCATGATGACATCACGTCAAACAGCCGTGGATCGTGGTATAGGATTTTCAACATGACATCTACATTTCAAAATTGGTATTCTTCAACTGGCCGGTGCACTGGCTGTTCACAATTCGTTCATCACATTCCTCAGATCGTCAACAGTTCATAATCAGTAAAAAGGGTTTGTTTTGCGTTGAAAATATCTACCTAACACGGAAGTTTGACAACGTATTAAAGGTCTACCATTGCCATGCATCCGGCCAGTTGAAAAACAACCAATTTTTGGAAAGCATCTGTCGTGTTGAAGATACTAAATATAATGCAAAATATGTCGTAGTTTTATATTATTATTCATTTTTTTTTTGAACTTTCAGTTAATGTCCTTGAACACTACGGATTTTATCAAACTTTCCCACTAAAAATAGCAATTTTCATACTGTAGCAATCACGATACAAGATGAAAATAGTTCCATTCGAAGCGTAATTTAATTATTTTGTGTTTGTTGTACTCCCACGTTCGTAGGTATCTTAGATCCGGAGGAAGAGGCGTACAAACACGCAAGTGTGCATCGCACGTGTTTAATGATGCCGACTGTAAAGTTTACTGACAGACGGGCAAGCTGTGCAAGTCTATAACATCAGTGTTGGCAGATCGATTTTGTAATGGTTTGGGAATCGAATACACTACATGACGCACGGCTCGACGCCAGAAGAGTGAGGGAAGTTCACGATCAACATATTTGCGATGGATGTTGATCGTAGTTCATTACAGGTTTGTGGAGAAACTGCGGTCATGTGCCAACGAAATGGGGGCCAAATCCAAACTGACTAGCCGTCCGGGATGACTAATGTGGGTGGATAGGGTCTAATGGTGAGACGATTCTAGTTACCTTCGCCGAAATGTAAGTGGGGATTGGGGAAGTTTTCACTGTGTTGGTGAAAATATGGCACTATGCAATCGGTAGGCGTTCGTGTGCAGGAAGCGGTTCCAACTGGTTAAGCTTCGGGGGGGGGGGCCCCGCCTGAGGCTTAATGAGTCGACATATAGGTCATTAGCGCCAACCTCAGTCACAGTGCAGGGTTCGCCTCAACTGCGCCACACGTTACAGAGATGTTAAACCAACCCCAAACGTAGATAACTTACGGGATATGAAGACACTGTATTGGTGAAAATATGGTTACGGCAATGGGATTGGTATTAACTTTCAGCACGCAGCCACACACCACATCCTCCTACTTAAAACTCGGCTCTTTCGTCATGGTATCGTGTAAACGTACACTAGCGTGTGAGGCCGATCGAGATTCGTTGTGTTAAGTTGTTTCTGTCTCTGATTTTGTTGTTGGTTAGGTCACGTCAGTTGTCTTGGCTCAAATTTCACCGGGAAGAATGTGTTTCATCCGTGAAACGAGTTTCAGCTTAGATTCGGAGAAGCACAGAAAAAAAAAAGAAAATAAAACACTAGTGCGTCATATATTCCGCTGTATCATGTCTGGTCTTCTCCTATTTCAACCAAGCTGTCGACGCGCCATTAAGCCTCATC